>JACEEZ010006619.1:127500-167500 GCA_016584305.1 Chionoecetes opilio
ACATTAACGTATGTACAAATATCTTCATTATAATCAGAGAAGAGATGTTACTAAGGCGAAGGTCTGGAGAGCACTAACTTTCCGTGAGTGGGCGGCTGCGATCGCCGCACAAATCCTACCTACACGTGTCAATCGTTGGTGGCGGCGAGGCGCACCCCTACCAATACCTGCCACGTATACACGCAGGATAGGAACAAATATTTGATGACAACCAATAGCCAGTCGCTCCAATCAAGGTGCTAATTATAAGGTGCAAATGCTTAATATTACTAGGAATGTTAAATTATTCTATCCCAGTATTTATCATTTACTTAAATTACCTTAAATAATACCCATTACCATTTAAATTATATATACACATCCCTATACGCACCCCTATGATGAGCGGGCAATAACTCCCTCACTAGGGGGGGGGGGGAAACAAACCACCACTCTACCAATTATGAGAGGGTGGTTGGTGGATAATTTCCACAACTTATTCGTTTATTGATAATGTTGAAAAGGCATAAGATAAATGAAGGCAAAATATCATATGAACAAATACATGGGTCAAGGAAATGATATTTTTGAAGCCAATTTAGATAATGAAATTTGCTTCTCTAATGTGAAACCTGTGGTTGTCTTTTGGTACACATATACTTAATTCGTCACTTACAGCTACTCTCCACTGACCATTTAAGACGGTTTCACACTGGCGCCGTATAGACGTCGCTAAATATATTCCCTATGATTATTATACTTTCAAATGATATAACAGGTTGAAAACTTTATTATAATACCCAAGAATTTTCCAAGAATATACCGTACGTGTATAGTAAAATTACGAATATGAAATTAAACACAAAAATGACAAAAAAAATTATTTACATATGATTAGCCTATTTGCAAACGCCTACTCATTAACCTACTGTAAACGGACATTGTTCTTCTTTTAAGTCTATCAATAGTAGTGTTTCCCAGGGTTATGTCCTATCACCCACTCTCTTACTATTATTCATTAATGATCTTCTAAGTCTAACTCAAAACCCTATCCACTCCTACGCTGATGATTCTACCCTGCATTTTTCAACGTCGTTTATTAGACGTTCAACTCAACAGGAACTAAGTGATTCACGAAGAGATGCCACCGAGCGCCTAACTTTTGATCTTTCTATAATTTCTGATTGGGGCAAAGCAAACCTTGTTTTGTTCTATGCCTCAAAAACCCAATTTCTTCACGTATCTACTCGACAAAACTTACCAGATAACGATCCCCTCTTCTTCAATGACACTCAAATATCTCCTTCTACAATGAACATTCTTGGACTGTTCTTTACTAAAAATCTGAACTGGAAATTTCACATATCTTCTCTTGCTAAAACAGCTTCTAAGAAGTTAGGTGTCCTGTGGCGTCTGCGTCCATCTTGTTATCCCTCCCAGTAGCTTGCTCTATACAGGGGTCTTATCCGCCCATGTATGGAGTATGTCTCACATATTTGGGGGGGATCCATTCATACAGCTTTCCTAAAGAGGGTTGAATCCAAAAGCTTTTCGTCTCATCAACTCCCCTCCTCTGACTGACTGTCTTCAATCTTTAAATCACCGCCGCAATGTTGCTTCTCTTGCTATCTTCTACCGTTATTTTCATGCTCACTTTTCTTCTGAACTTGCTAACTGTATGCCTCCCCCCCTCCCGCGCAATGGTTGCACAAGACTTTCTACTCATTCTCATCCCTATTCTGTCCATCTTCCTAATGCAAGAGTTAATCAGTATCTTTACGCTTTCATCCCTTTCACTGGTCTGGAACTCTGGAACTCTCTTCCTGTTTCTATTTTTCCACCTTCCTACGACTTACATCTTTTCAAGAGGAGAGTAACAAGACACCTCCCGAACTAAATTGGCCCACCCCCCTTTCTTTATTCTACTACTGTCTTCTTTTTAGGGACTGGCAATTAAGCGGGCTTTGTGTTACCACTTGTTGTTGTGCCCTTGGCTAGTCCTTTGTGATGTAAAAAATAAATATATATATATATATATATATATATATATATATATATATATATATATATATATATATACATATATATATATATTATATATATATATATAAATATATATTATAAAGAAACATAAGAAGAACATAAGAGAATAAGGAAGCTACAAGAGGCCGTGAGGCCTACACGTGGTAGTTCCTGTCACCTAACACTACCTACATCCACCTTTCCTCCCCATCCATGAACCTGTCCAGCCCCTCTTTAAAGCTCCCCAATGACTCTGCACTAACTACATGTCTACTGAGTTCACACTACACGTTTTTGCTGTCCGTGTCTACGTGGGCGTGGTGATTAGTGACGTCACAGTGACGTCGCCCCGCCACTCCCGCAGCCATACGTAGAAAGAATTGGGAGCTCCGAATAATGTGAACTGAGACGCGCGTCTTTCAAGGTCAGTGACATCATCACTGCTCCAGCAATGTGATGGTCGCGGGGAGCCTGTGTTCACGTTACACCGGCAGGAAGTGACGTCACTGTGACGTACTGTGAGTCACTGATGACAAGATGCACGTAGACTCCGTCCAGCAAAAACGTGAAGTGTGAACCGGGCATGAGTCCATTCCAGTCATTCACCACCCTATTTGTGAACCAGTTTTTCCCTATTTCCTTTCTAAATCTACGCCCTTCCAGCTTGAATCCATTACTTCTTGTTCTACCCTGGTTAAAAGCCGTAAGAACTTTTCCTACCCTCCTTTATTAAGTCCCTTTATCCACTTAAAAACTTCTATCAGATCGCCCCTTACTCTGCGTCTCTCGAGTGAATGTAACTTTAATAACTTCAATCTCTTCTCATAACTAAAGTTACGCATTCCTTGTATCATTTGGTCATCCTTCTCTGCACTGATTCTAACAAGGCTATATCCATCCTGTAATATGGAGACCAAAACTGAACCGCATAGTCTAGGTGAGGTCTGACTAGAGCCAGATAAAGCTTTAGAATAACTTCCGCACTTCTACTTTTAACACTTATGGTAATGAATCCTAACACCCTTTTAGCTCTATTTCTAGCCTCAATACATTGTTTTCTAGGTCTGAGGTCTGGGCTCACCCTCACTCCAAGATCTTTTTCCCCTTCTGATCTGTTCAGCGATACATTGCGTATGGTGTATCTATTACCAGGGTTCTTTCTACCAACATTCATAACGCTGCACTTATCAATATTAAATTCCATCTGCCATCTGACTGCCCACTCATTAAGTTTATCTAAGTCTCCCTGCAATATGTTTACATCAGACTGTGATCCAATAATCCTATCTACCTTAGTATCATCAGCAAACTTGCTGATATCACTGTTAATCCCACTATCCAAGTCGTTGATGTAAATAAAAAATAGTAATGGACCCAAAACAGACCCTTGTGGAACTCCACTTGTCACCAGTCCCCATTCAGATTTAGAATCATTAATTGTAACCCTTTGTTGCCTATTACTTAGCCAAGCTCTGATCCAACGAAGAACCTTCCCATCTATTCCATGAGCCTTAACCTTATTTAAGAGTCGCTCGTGTGGTACTTTGTCAAATGCCTTACTAAAGTCTAAGTATATTATATCATAATCCTTATTATTATCTGCCGTCTCATAAACTTTCCTATAAAAACTCAATAAATTGGTGAGACATGACCTACCCTTGGTGAATCCATGTTGTGAATCAAACTATGTTTATCTAAGTGCTCGCTAATGTTTTTTGCAATAATAAATTCCAATAATTTACCTATCACTGACGTTAGACTTACGGGTCGATAATTTGACTTTAGTCCTCTGTCTCCCTTCTTAGATATGGGGATTACATTTCCTTCCTCCACAATAACGGCACATCGCCTATCTTAACCGATTTCCTAAAAATGTGCACTAACGACTCACTAACAACCTCTTTGCATTATTTTAATACTCTGGGATACACTTCTCTGGTCCTGGCGATTTAAAACTCTTCATTTTATCTATACCCTCTTCCACCATTTCCCTAGTTATCACAATATCTTTGAGTTTCACCCCATCGCTTCCTTTGAACATCTGTTCACTTTCAGGTATTGTCTGTGTATCCTCCTCAGTAAAAATACTTAAGAAATAATCATTTAGATTTTTACACATATCCTCATCCGTATTTAAGACCTCACCTTGCCCTAACCTTAACGGCCCCACTAATTCCCTTGTCTTGTTTTTATGTACCTGATAAAACCCCTTTGGGTCACTTTTCGCCTGTCCTGCTACTTTAATCTCTTAATTGTTCTTAGCTACTCTTGTTAATTTCTTCACCGTCCTCGCCATCACGTTATACTGATCTTTGCTCACCAGTCCAGCCTTGAACCTTAAATACATGTTTCTTTTTACTCCAATGTTGTGTTTTAAACTAGTGGTCATCTATTTTGGGTCACTCTTTCTAGACCTTATTTCCCTATAAGGAATATTATTTTTCTGTCCGTCAATTAAATTCTTTACAAATAAGGTGTAATCCTCCTTCGCCCCGACCTCACTTGCAGCTTTAACCGGGCTGACCTTGAAACATTCCTTTATCTTACTCTGGTTAATCACTTCCAGGTGTCTTTCTAATCCTGTGTAATTGGCCTTTCCAGCTGACATTGTGCTGGCCTTGGAACATTCCTTACCCTCTATCTCACCCCGCCCGCTAATCTCCACCAGGTGTCTTCCTAATCCTTCATAATTGGCCTTTCCAGCTGTCACCGCCCTGTCCTTACCCTGGGAAGATTTCTTCCCCTCCATCCCACACCTCTTATTAATAACCTCCAGGTGTCTTCTTAATCCTGCATAATTGGCCTTTCTGATATATATATATATATATATATATATATATATATATATATATATATATATATATATATATATATATAATATATATATATATATATATTATATATCACTGTTTCTCTCGAAACCCCTAACGACCTCTTGCGGAACCCTAGGGCTCCGGGCCGGGGAACCCCGGTTGAGAAACGCTGCTCTAGAGTGATTTCAACCTGGGGAGTGATCTGAACCTCCTACACTCCCTCCGGGTTCAAATTACTCCCCTAGAGGTGCAGAACACTGTTACGTCATAGGTATGGGCGTAGGTATGGGTGTGGCACATTGTGTTGCCGGCTTCACCAAGTTGTATTACTGCGGAATCAGCAAGATAGAGAGCCGGCAAGGTTGGTAGAGAGGTGTCACGTAGCTTATTTTCATCTCTTATAAATATATGGTAACATAATAGATATTTATATAGAGTAGTTATATTATCAGTTTATTCTATGGTAGAAACATTACTTGCTACTTGATAGATAAACAGAGAAGTTGTCACCTGCTTGGCAGGGACGCGGGGCTCACCGACAGACAAGCTTAAGCCAGGGGATAGACGGAGGTTTCACAGGGGCTCCTGTTGTACATTTCGTCTAAGTGTAGATTAACACAATTAAACTACCTTAATTACCCTGGCGTCTCTCTACATCCTCACGAAACCACTGATTAATATTCCAACGTAAACAGATTGATTGAAACGTAAGTTACAGGACATTGACTCATCTACCCATCTACCTTCAAGGTGAGTTACCTGTGTGAGTAGATTACTCGCGTAAAGGAATATCCAGAACAATTTGGTGGCAGCAAGTGGCACGAATACTTTTATCAGTGCTGAAACAATTACTGTGTTGGAATTGTGGTTGTGGAGGAGACGAAACTTTTAGAAAAAAACGAAGCTTTTTGAACAAAGCAGCAGCTTGGCGAGTGAGCGATCTATTTAGGAGCGGAGGGAAGAGAGAAGGTGGATGAAGGTCGAGACTGCTGACGTGTTATACACTGGCAGCGCTGACTCAGCATTAGGAAGCCGCGCTACCACCTCTAACTCATCTTCCTCACCGTGAATCATCTCAACAACTCCAATTATCCTCCGTCTAAGCCTGTTTCCGAAGAATGAAGCGATGGTGTAATGGACGGACGTTAGTGAGTGTTTAATTGAGAATAGCTATTCCTACGACCGGCAACCCTTGGGGCAATGAAAAGTTACTCATTCACTCATCTTAACTTACTCATCATATCACCGCCAGAAGGACATGCCAGGAGAACTTTCCCAACGTTTTGTCATGTGAAAGGGGGACTCTCCTATCATCGCGAGGACAACGAGGGACGTGACTTGAGCGGTACATACCTACAACCTGGTTCTACAACAACAATTAAGTTAAGTAGCTACAAGCATTTTAGCGGACACTGCAATTACACTTAATTATTTAATTACAGAAACATGAGGAATTATTTTAGTTTCGTAACGTTGATAGGGATTCTTATCAGTGAATAATAGTTTGCCCTTAATGCGTTTTCTTTCTGTTGATAGGAAATTTTCTACGTTGGAAAGAGAAAACGGTACTTTTTAGCGGGGACTACCGAAACTTATTATTTCTCTAACAATTTTTCTTTTTGTGGAGGCGTTTTGCGTATGTAATTAACAAATTATAACTACGTTATTGTCTCAAAATGCCAAAAGGTAAGGAAGAGTTAGAAGAGCTTACTAAAGTGTATTTATCTCAAGTAAAGGAGAATATTGCTGCGTCAGGTGAACAAACAAAAGAAAACGTAGATGATTTAACCCCAGACTTAAATAAACTTACACTGAGGAGCGGTACGCAGTATTCAACTATGCCTGCTACTACTGCTAATACTACTGCTACTACTAATACTGGCACTACTACTACCACTAACTTTACTCCTCTAACAGCTGCTACAACTCATACAATGGCGACTCACTCTCAGGCTGTGCTAGCCAACACTGGGGCTGTATTTCCTACTTCATTTAAAGTGTTACCCACAGAAGCATCCGTGCGACCATTTAGTGGAGATGAGGAAGATTACAGTGCTTATCAATTTCTCATTCTGTGTGAGGATGTAATGAGTAACTCAGATGTATACAAGCCAGCCGATAAAATAGCTTTCATTGGATCTAGACTGTAATCTGGATCGGGAGCTCAACAATTAATGCAGAGCACGGTACTTTCTGCCCGGAAGATTGGGCAAGATTACGACAAATTTAGGGAAAATTTCTTGAGAGTTTTCAGTTGCTGGAGCGGCAACCACCCTAGTGAAACAAGTAAGTCATGTGACTGACTCTATACTAAACAATTTGTCGTCGCAAACTGTATGGAAATGGGTCTATCGCGGCCAATACGTTAACAGAAGGATGTATCAAAATTCTAACGGAGGCAAATTGGTGTAATGGACAAGAAATTAGTATGGATAATATGTCCAAATTTCTTGAACTTTTGTTTTATATGCTACATGTCCAGGGGAAGGTGCGTCGTGCAGCTCTTTCTTTGCCCTTCCATCCGAAGGACGAGTTAGTGGATTTCATAACAGCCTTAGACAGCAAGCTTATGGAGACAGAACACTCTACGGCCTTCACAGCCGCAGTTGCTGGAGTAAATACTCCTAATCCAACACTGGAAAATAACACCTCCCAGCCTTCTTGTGCAGTGGCAGCTGCGAAAGAGGCAATCATTTGTTCCTACTGCAACAAGGTAGGGCATACGGTAAAGAAATGCCTCCGCAAGCACAAAGAATTGCGGAAGGCATCGCCAGTGGGTGATAACCAAACTACAAACGCCACCCACGGCCAGTGGCGTCACCGTGGGGGGGCTAAGGGGGACTGAGCCCCCCCAAGTCAAGGACTGAGCCCCCCCAAAATTGCTGCTAGTAGCCTGCTACCCAAAAACAATAAAAAGGAATATTTATCCAATTTTCCATGCCAGAGCAAAACCTTATTTTTCACACTTTTATAGAAAAATTGGTTTGATGTTTCATTTAAATGTTGAAATATGTTTGCTAACAAACCTTGAAATTACTAAGTATATTCTATTATAGAGATATTCTATAGAACCTCCGTTACCTCTTCCAAACCAAGCTGATCCCTGCATTGGGTTATTAAAGTGACAAAATAGTTACCGTTCACTTCGTGACTTCTCAGTCAGATTCGTTTTCTTTCATGACTTCAATCATGCTACGCAGCTTCGCTTGAATCGCTTCAGTGTGTACATGTTATGCAAAGGGAGAGGACTGTTGAATTTAAGGTAAAGGAAGTAATTTTTTTCTTGAGCAATATCATTGCATGTGAATTTGCAGATCACGAATACTATTGCCTAGTTCAAAGATATTGTCAGTGTGTATGAAACTAATACAAAACAGTGACTGTCGCTGTCTGTAATATGACATAAAACAGGCGTATAGCAATGGCATGTAGCCTTGTAGGCCTCGATCCTCGACCCAAGGTTATTGTTCTCATATTCTGTGGGAACACTTAATCCACAAACATCTAGAATGTATATTTTATTCGTACATATTCTTATTTTCAGTTTATCCAACAATATATTAAAATCAACCAAAAGTATATGCCTGTAGTGAACAGCCCCTAACCAATTCTCATCACAACAACCTTTCTTTTCGCCCCGACTTTGATGGTGAGAATGTGATTGTTATTATCTCGTTCACAAACTGACATCACGACTAATTTGACAGTGGAGTGGTATTTATTGTCATGTAATTAAGCTTAATTCCACTTTCTCTCTCTTTTTTGGTCCTCAAAATTCCCTGGAACTGATTAATTTTCAAAATTACCCCCCGACCCCCCAGCTGGATAGCCCATCACCACCCCGGGGCTGAAGCCCCCCCAAATTTTTTTTCCTGGTGACGCCACTGCCCACGGCTCCAAGGGGAATCCCTCTACCAGGAGTAAATCTTCCTTTTCCTTCCGGGGGAGGAGACAGCAGCAAAAGCACAGAATAGATAAGGAGTCCTACTACTTCGCGATTCACGGTACGGGTAATCACAGTACCGACCGATGCTACCAGATAAGAAACGCTCGAGCAAACAATGAGCGAAGGTGGGCTGCTGGGAGAGGTAAGTCGTCGAGGGAAGACATACGAGCCTCGACGCACCATCCAGACTAACTCAACACAACAGCGAGGGAGATTTTCCTCGTGCAGGCGCGGCGGATTTGTCGATTTCCCACAATACTGTGGCTGCCTGCCAACAAACAGGAGCAATACCCACGCATTTGCAATACCCACGAAGGTAAGCCATCAAAACCTTTCCCTGGCTGTGGACACTGGAGCTACTGTAAATGTACTCTCTGAAGAGTCGTATCAGGATCTTAAGAGGAGTGCACGTGGTGGCCGGTGGCCGTTACGCCAGAGTGATTTGAATGTGAAGGGGGTCACAGGTTCATCTTTAAAAATAAAGGGAACAGTGATCTTACCTATTTATCTGAACAAAGGGGTTCCTCCGGTTCGTATGGAGTTCTATGTAGCATCCAACTTTCAGCTCCCTGTAGACAGGCTGTTGGGTTTAGCTACGATGAAGTCTAATCGAATTGGGATAGATCCCAACAAAAATTTAATAACATTTAAAGGGAAGCAGTTAAAGGCGATGGATTTTCCTGTCTTTGACTCCCCTATATGTCAAATCACTCACAGGGAAGAGGCGATAAGCGAGGGGCACCGACTGGTGTATTCCCTCAATTCATGTCTCTAACGCTCGCGTGAATCTTACAGCGGGCTGGAAACTCGTGAAGGCCACGATTGTCGGTGACCATGAATTCCCCGATCGTATGGCGATGCGTGTTCCAGTGGCGGTTCCTGATGCACCTATAGACATAGACAGTGAAGTATGTCTCGATGGGCCCAGTAAAGTAAAACAATTGGCCGTAGAGGCGACACTTAGCACTGTCAGAGCAGGACATGTCACATCAGCATTGGTTGTTAACACCACAGGTGGACCAGTGCGAGTTAAACATGGAGTTTTCCTTGGGGAAGGGTTGGTGTATGATCGAAAGGTGGTACCTGAACCATTGGAGTTACCTACTGCTTGTGTTGCTACGGTGCAGAAGTCCGCCGTTGACATCGAGCAGGGTCTGGTACCAACCCTAAGTTCGCTTGTCAACGTCGTGGACTACCCGGAGTTAAAGCACTCGCTCTTGGAACTCTTGGGGCAGTACCGAGATGTCATAGCACTCCCCGGTGAAGCTCTTGGTGCTACCGATAAAGCGGAGCATCACATTAAACTCAGTCCAGGGACCAAACCTGTCTACATTCCTGCTTACAGGCTACCTCATAGCCAACGGGCTGTGGTAGAATCACATGTAGAGGAAATGTTGGAGCATGGAGTTATTCAACACTCGTGCTCACCCTGGAACAGTCGTCCTTTGTTCCTTGTCCCGAAGAAGGATAGAACCTTTCGCCCAGTTATTGACTTTGGGCGAGTGAATCAGGTCTCAGAAGATGACAGGTATCCGTTACCAGTCCTAAAAGATCTGCTCATGTCGTTAGGTCCGGATAATACAATTTTCAGTAGTTTGGACCTTTTGTCGGGGTACTGGCAGGTACCCATGGCAGAATCCTCCAGAGAGGTTACGGCGTTCAGTACGCCGGGAGGTCACTACGAATGGCTTCGGATGCCGTTTGGCTTGAAATCCGCGCCGCTTACTTTTCAGAGAATGATAAAAACAATTTTTGCCGGTATGATAGGTAGCTCCGTGTTCGCATACCTAGATGATATTATAATTGCTAGCAAAGACCACGAGTCTCACTTTAAAACTTTATAGTCAGTTTTGCAGCGACTGTTGTCAGCTGGTCTCAAAGCCAAGTTCACCAAGTATGAATTTTTGACAGCTAAGATTAGCTTCTTGGACCATACTGTCGACCGGGAGGGACTCCACACCATGGACGATAAAGTATTGGCCGTCAAAAACTTCCTCAACTCCAGAGTGTTGAGAATGTTAGATCCATTTTGGGACTAGCGGGCTTTTACCGCCCCTTTATCAAAGATTTCGCCAGAATGGCATCTCCCCTAAACCAGCTGTTAAGAAAATATGTCTCATTTCACTGGGATGCTCCTCAGGAGCAAAGTTTCGAAGAGTTAAAACATGCACTCGTGAACGTTCCTGTCTTGGCATTCCCAGATTTGTCAGCTCCATTTGAGCTATGTACAGACGCTTCGGCTAAGGGACTTGGGGCAGTACTGATGCAAAAAGATGAAAGAGGGAAGAACCGTGTAATCGCGTACACGATCCGAGTTCTTATCCCGGTGGAGGTAAATTATTCCGTTACACATCAAAAGACCCTCGGAGTAATTTGGGCTTTCAAACAATTTAAAGAAGTTATTTTTTGCTATCTAATAACTGTCGATACCGACCATGCAGCCGTTACTGAGTTATTTAAGGGTAAGAATTTATCCGGTAGGCTTGCAAGATGGTATCTGCCGATCCAAGAGTTTAACCCATCCTTCAAATATTTGCCCGGACGTGCAAATGTAGTAGCGGACGCGTTATCGCGAAACGTTCCGGTGGTGGGTGCGGTCACCGGGGAAAATCCCGTGCCGAATTTTTCACTCTATGAATTGGGCGTCGAACAACGTAAACATGAAATTTGGGGGAAGGTCATCTATGCCTTAGGATCAGGCGATGAGACCTCCTTACCATCATTATTATTGAATTACTCAAAATTTTTCCTGTCGACTGACAAGGTACTGTGCCGACATTGGCCACAGAAAAGAGACCCAGTGGAACAATATGTTATTCCTGACGTTTTTGTTCCGACGGTACTCAAACTTGTGCACGATGTGCCCATGGCTGGACATACGGGACGTAATCGTACCCTAGCACCGCGAGACGTGTGTATTTTTGGCCCACGATGCGTGTGGACATTGAAGAATATGTTGCCAGGTGTGCATCTTGTGCCCAAAACAAAGGGACGACTCCAGGACCCGCTCCTATATTAGAATACCCACCACCTGAGCAACCATGGGACGTAGTTGCTATAGATATTCTACAGTTACCCAAGAGTCATCACGGCTCACAATATCTTCTGGTGTGTGTAGATCACTTTTCAAGGTATGTAATCCTTGCACCGGTGAAGAATAAAACGGCTGCGACTGTAGCCCATGCATTAATTACTCATCTTTTCTACCCTTATTCCACACCAAGAGTATTGCTCAGTGATAATGGCGCAGAGTTCCGTAATGCATTGCTTACGGAAATTTGTACATTGTACAATATTAAGCAGACTTTCACGGTCGCATACCATCCAAGCTCGAATGGGCTGGCGGAGCGCGTTAACAGAAAGATCCTTGACGCGTTGAGACCTGTCGTAAACAGTTTGCACGACAATTGGGAAGATTGGTTACCCTACGTGACGGCTTGCATTAATAGTTCAGTTTGCGAGTCCACGGGCAAGTCTCCTCACTACAAACTTTATGGCGCGGATAAACGGATGCCATAGGACCTATTGGCCAAGCCCGATAAACCTGTGTATAACATAGATATCTATCTGGATCAGCATTTGCATGTCTTTAATAATAACACAAAAGGGTCAAGGAAAGGCTACAAACTTCTCGTGCCGAGATGATGGCACAACAACATAAGTTCATATTACTATAAGAAAAAGGCAATACCGTAATGGTTCAGAGTCCGAGTCGGAATTCCAAGTTGACGCCGAAATTCTTGGGCCCGCGCCTTGTTGTTGGTGAGAAGCATGGCAATAAGTTTGAAGTATTGGATCCACTTCTTCAAAACTGTCCAGATAATTCATAATGACAGGTTAAAGAAGATCAAAGCCGGACGGGACCCGGCTTTTGCTGAATGTGCTTATCTACCTCCACGCCCTTCCACTAACGCCAAGCACGGCTATAATCTACGATCCCGAGTTTAACTCATTTTCTTGTGAAATGCATGTATTGCATGTTATTTTCATTATTTCATATATATTTAATTATTTATATATATTTTCATTTCATTATCTTCGGAAGGATCGACTGACCTTCATAAAGCTAACCTTGTTGCATGCCAACCATGTTATAGGTTCCATTCCTTTGCATGCCCAAACCAAGCGAGACCTTGTCAATGCTTTAGGTAGGGTATCTCAGTTCGTATTTGAGACAGCTATGGATGAACATGTCCGAGACTTGCGGGAGGACTATACACGACTGGTTACGATTTTGGCGGCTAACTTAATGGTTTATTAATTAAAATTAACAGTAAAAGGTTGGACATTTCATGATATTGATCTCCGACACCTTTTGAATATGTTTGCCTTTACCTATTAACAGGTCAATCAGCTTAATAGAGTGCTGAACAGTGCAAGTGTGCGTTTAGATGCTCTGAACCGATTTTATTTCTTTGACCAAACTTTACTAGTATGAATCCTCATTCAATGTGGTCGTTTCCAATATTGCGGCGCTTACCCAAACATGGTAGATGCAGCTAGTGGGAAAGTAACCGCGAGTCTTTTTACTGAGGAGGATTTCTTACATACTCTAAAAATTGGTCAAGATGAATTCAATTTGCAACCTTTGTTCAGACAGGATGCTATTCAGCACTAGTATCCGGTCTTGTAAGTAACGCTTACCATGGATGTTATTGTAGTGCATGTCCCCTTTAAGTCATCAGAGATTTTTGAGACTTATCGGGTGGAATATTTTCAATATTTTCTGTTAATCAGACATTTATAACACTGGACTTACTATCATCTCTAGTATTAGTGGCTGACGATCTGTCTCTATGCATCTGGCCGACTAGGGGATCTATTTACCGCGTCACTATTTGCCTTCCTCCTTATTTAAGGTGGCATATGTGAATGTATTTTTTAAAGGTAGTCCAGCTGACGCATTGAATCCGTTTCATGAGTATCAAAATTTTTCTTTGATGAGTGAACATTATGTGACTGTCGTTTGCCTTTACGGAACTTCCTATCAACGGGTCTCTGGTCACTATGTAAGTGTTGGTTTTTGTTATGCTTCCAGGAAGCTTTTACAAGAAACGTCTCCACTGTTTCCGCTCAAATCTCTTCAGAGTTTAACATTCTCTAGAATATCTTTTGTTACTAATACCTTCTCTGAGATAAAGTTCTCTGACGAGTCACAGTATGCAACTCGCGGCTCTGGAGAACGAATCTCCTGATTATCTAAACCCCATTGTTTTCTATCCCAGTGTACTATAACTACTTTGTTGTTGTGTCAAGCGAGCTATCACGTTAGGCAAGTATCTTCTACGTGGAAAAGCTCAATCTTCACATGTCTGACAGGTATTACACATGTTTGTAACATGGTTCGGTACATTTTCTTATGACGCGTGGGCGCGCCAGGCGCGTGACCGAGCGATGTTAAGGCATAGGTATGGGTGTGGCACATTGTGTTCCCGGCTTCACCAAGTTGTATTACTGCGGAATCAGCAAGATAGAGAGCCGGCAAGGTTGGTAGAGAGATGTCACGTAGCTTATTTTCATCTCTTATAAATATATGGTAACATAATAGATATTTATATAGAGTAGTTATATTATCAGTTTATTCTATGGTAGAAACATTACTTGCTACTTGCTATATGTTTCGTAATAAAGCAGATGTATATGTATGACAGATAAACAGAGTAGTTGTCACCTGCTTGGCAGGGGCGCGGGGCTCACCGCCGGTGACGGACAGACAAGCTTGAGCCAGGGGATAGACGGAGGTTTCACAGGGGCTCCTGTTGTACATTTCGTCTAAGTGTAGATTAACACAATTAAACTACCTCAATTACCCTGGCGTCTCTCTACATCCTCACGAAACCACTGATTAATATTCCAACGTAAACAGATTGATTGAAACGTGAGTTACAGGACATTGACTCATCTACCCATCTACCTTCAAGGTGAGTTACCTGTGTGAGTAGATTACTCGCGTAAAGCAATATCCAGAACAACACTCGTCATATTTTCCTATAAATAAGATAATGAAAATATTCGAAGTAAACTAAATACTATATTGTATTCGAAGTTATTCTAAGTCTAAAATTAGTTTTCATTTAATTTCCCCTCTTGGAATGGTGAGCTCGATGTCCCGAGTTAGAATACTGCCGGGGGCAACTCTTTCGACCTTCTTTAATTAACGCGGTCGACAAGAGCCTGGGGTATGGTCATATGCAGTGCTAGAAAATATATTCCCCCTGGAAAAATTCCCAAACCTCGACAATACCATCAAACATAAAATCTGGCAATGCTTGCCCCAAGAAATGAAAGATAGAGGGTTTCCTGGATGAAGACTATCATTTAACAAAATTCTTAGACAGACTAGAATGTCAGCGATAGATGTTAGTTGAGTCACAACCCCCCCACCCCCCAACGTGAATAAGATCAAAGAGTAAAAGTGCAATGAGGCAACGACAGGTCCCGTGGCCCCTAAGGCCCGAGGTCAACAGACCTTTCAGGACCATAAACCTCTCACTGAAAATTGAGAAATAATACAATTAAAACAACAGTGAAAAAAATAAGTGAGAGCCTCCAACGGTTACAGAACACACTGCAACCTGTCCGACCCTCACAGTATTATACTCCACCACCGAGACCAACATATAGAGAGATGCATGCGGAGAAACATGGACGCCTAGAAGACCATTTCAATTTTGCCCCCATTACCGTAGCCACAGCCATAACTTGAGAGATTGCACTAAGGCGCCTGTCACGGGGACTTGTTTTGATTGTCTCCGTAGAAATTGTCGTAGAGGAAGCCCTACTTGCCCGGGAAAAGTAAATAGGAACGCATGACTAGAACTAGAGGACAACTCCCCTGCTATACAGTTGTCAGTAAACAATAGGGTGTTACCTGCGCTCGTCGACACTGGCAGTAACTATACCCTTATAAAGGAGGCAGCAGCGGAACAACTAGGCTGCGAAATTAATCGGAAGAGACGTCTCCTTTGTTTACAAGGCGTCACAGGCTCCCTCATAAGATTATTAGGCACAATACTGGTAGACATCGGAATTGGTTTGCAAGATGTGGTCAAACAGTGAGCCCCAGTAGTCCCTGATAATGGACCCATTTACTCTACTTGAGGCAACGATAGATTGGACATCTTCAAGCCTCATATAGTTGGGTAGTGATGTTGATTTTTCTATGTGAACAGTATTTTTGATGAGACAGCCAATTTAAGTGTAGGAAAATTTATGCGCTCTAAAACGACTGTAGCCATGTTGTGACGTCAACAACGCACAGACTACAGAGCAAAACACAGCTGTGAAGCGGCCGCTCCTGTGTACTACCTACTACTACACCAACTTCCATTACCCCTACTACCGCAAGATGACCAGTAATCCTCCTTCAAGTGATGTGGTAGGTATTCACTGTGTTTGTGAATATATAAGTTGTAGTTTATAAGGAAGAAGTGGATAGACAGGGATAAGTGGCCCATGACACCAAGCAAGTGATTACTTTTGGTATCGGCATTCCTTATAGGGAGCTTAATTTGACTTCGTCTATCTGTCTAGCTGTACATGTCATTGCATATTCATTTAAGCTCCCTATAAGGAATGCCGATCCCAAAAATAATCACTTGCCTGGTGTCATGGGCCACTTATCCCTGTCAATCCACTTCTTCCTTATAAACTACAACTTATATATTCACAAACACAGTGAATACCTACTACATCACTTGAAGGAGGATTACTGGTCATCTTGCAGTAATAGGGGTAATGCAAATTAGTAAGGTTAGTTAGGTTAGTATAATATCACTATAATTTTACAAGGTTAGGTAAGGTTAGTAATTATTTTTTTGGGAGGGGTCTCGGTAGGAGGTTATTAATGAGGTTAAGTTATAGTGAGGTTAGATTAGTAATATTAAACATATTATATTTTTGAGGGGTCCAGGGAGGTCGTTTAGGAGGGGAGGGGGGGTGAAGGGGGCATCTCTCCCCAACTCTATAATTACATTTTAGAGGTATCTGAAGGGATCTGTGAAGGTCTGGAGGAAAAAAACCACTCTAATAAGGGCGGGAAAGGACTCTAGAATTTTACCTAACTCATTGCGTGTTGTATACATAACATGAAAAACCCCCAGCCTGTCTCATCCCTACCTCAAAAGCCTGGCATAGTGCATACCACTCCCGCAACTTATCACAGCTACATATCATTTGCAAGTTACTTATCCATGCACAAGTACATACATTAATACTTACTTCAAAATGGTCTTCACAGCAGTAGTATGAATTTTCCTTCATCGAGAAATTACGCCTTGCAGACTTCCACCAGTTTCCTCTTTTTATGTCTTTAAGCATATTTATGAACACTTTCTCTGGGGTTTTAATAGTGGTGTTTTTGCTCATTGGCAGAAAACAAACATGATATGTTCTTTTTGTCTGGGACATGTTGAATGGATAGGTACTGACGGTCCGCCGAGCCAAAAAGAGCCAATCAGCTGTGCGAGATCCGAGACAATGTGCGTAAACTACGTCACAACCAATCACAGCGCGTTCCGCCGTGTTGTGATATTTTGTCCCCAAAAAAGGCATATATTTATTGCATATATTTTCTGCATTTATGGTGCATTTTTCAGCAAAAAGAATATGAGTACAGTGATATGTAGCCTATATTGCAGCATCCAAAGCTTCATAATACTCTGTGTTTTAGGTGTGAGTAAACGGGTCCATTATTTGAGTACCAATATATTGCTGGGCTGTGACACCCTAAACTACTCCCCCTTGCTCTGGGATCAACCCAATTAATTGTTGCACTGGGAAAGGCCCCATATGCTACCAGATTAGTTCACCTAAAGAAAAGGAAAGTGCGAAAAGTATCACATATTACCCCGCCTGTAGCAACGTCTCCCCCGAATCAGAATTTGAACACGCCAGAAAACAGTCACGCTTGCACCCTACCAAACCAAATTTGTACCCCTACCAGTGAAGGAGGAGCCAGGTACGACCGTCATTGTGCACCCTCAAGCCAAAACGAATTCCAATTGTTACCCCTACTGTGTAACGGTAAATTCAAATAAAACAGTCCCATGCCCTTTTGTCAATAACAGCAAAGCTACTTGTTACGCCCCAACATTTTCCTTAAACTGCTAGTCTGCCCCGGAATAGTCCTCTATCGAGCTCATTCACGGATTGAAGTATCAGTGGTTTAACTAGTGGTTTCATGCCTATAATTCACTGGTTCGAGTCATGGTTTCGGAATGACGCGACGTGGCGATTTGCGAGGTAACCTGTGCACAGTGGCGTACGAGGGGGGGGGGGGATGCGGCCATGCCCCCCCCTTTGCAAAAAATAAATAATAAATAATAATAAAAATATAGATACTATAAATAAATAAATATATATAGCTATATATATTATATATATAATATATATATATATATATATATATATATATATATATATATATATATATATATATATATATATATATATATTTTATTATTATATATATATATATATATATATGTATATTATTTTTTTTAATTTGGCCCCCCCCTTTTAAATTTTCTGGGTACGCCACTGCCTGTGGAGACAACTACCTGACTGAGGGAACTCTATTACAGGTGACTCGCGGGGCTGGTCACTCGGTGGACGTACTAACGTACGGATTTAAAGTGATGTACGTTTGTATAACGGGTATCGGTGCGTGTCGTACGTGTAAAGTGACCTGGGATGTGAACCGCAAGCCATCTGGGAGTTCTGGATTGGAGTGGGTATGTCATGTTACGGTATATGAACGGAAATATCGTGGGGTTCCGAAAAGGGTGAATGAGTTATGCGATCACAGGCGTGTTGTGGTGTGATGTGGCTGTAATGGGGAGTTATGGTGTCACGTCGTGCTGTGGATCGTGACGCGTTCTGGGACTGTCTTGATGTGATGAGTGTTGACTGTGTGGGGAAGTGACATTCAGAGGTCGGGGGAGTAGTGGAGTGTTGTACATACGCGAGTGAGGCGGTGGGGACGGAGGATCTGTGGCGGGCATTAAAGGATTCTACTTGTTGGTGAGACAATATATATACATATGTGTGACGTGATATGAGTGGTGATTGTGCGTGTGTGAAGGTGGTGGGACTGTGATTATTGTGCGTGTATGATGATGGTGGGACTGTGATTCTGTGATTATCTTATTTCATGTAAATATATTGTGCATAGTTTATTTGATAGACTATAATTCCATCCTTAATGAATTGAGATTCTACCAATAGTAGGGAGACTGGCGTCTACGCAAGGTGAGCTGGGGGTTATTAAGTTATGTAACACATGTGCCTCTTCTATCAAAGTTTTACTAGTAACTAAGCTAGTTATCTAGTCCATATCACTTGTTAACCAAGCCTGCTATTTGTAGCACTGACTATTAGTTGGGCTAAGGGTTGAGGTAGACTTCAGGAGCTGTTATTTGGACCCTGGGTCGTAACATACTATAGTCTTTCGAGTAGGCACCTTGTCTGGCTGGTGCGAGAAGGGAGAAGTAGTTCAATTTCCGTACGAGTATAATCCAGAATGACCTTCTGCCTCATTCTGATAAGTCAGATGCTCCGGGTGGACGCTGCGGAAAACTGGAGGACCTCTTGTCTAACCAACCCATGTCCCAACTATCCAAAAAGCAAAGTTTAGACCTATATACAGTAATTTTAGCCCAGGATCCATTATTATTACTAGAAAGGGAGAACTAGGAACTTTGTAGATACATCCCCAACGGAGATTAATGTAGCTGACCACAAAGCAGTGAGGTCCCCGACTTACAGATACCCCGAGGCGTCCAATAAACATATTTAGGATATGTTGGAGGATATGAAAACTCGGGAATAATAGAGAAATTCCCTGCTGCTTGGTTGAGCCCAATTGTGCTAGTAAACAAATCGGATGGAACCAAGCGCATGTGTCTGGATTACCGGGTAAACGCGCATCTGGCAACTGACATTTATCCTCTCCCTCGATTAGAAGAGTTAGTATGACAGGCCTCAGGATACCGTTACACCACCACCTAAGATTTGAAGGAAGCCTACTTTCAAGTCACGTAGTACGAAAATTCTCGGGATATCACTACATTCAGTGACGGAGTGTCCCTCTACCGTTTCCGCCGGCTTCGTTTCGGATTGTCATGCTCACCTGCTGTTTTCTCTTGGCAAATGGCGGCCATCCTAACTCCCCTTTTGAGAGAAGGATGGGTGAAAAACTACCTGGACGATATCATAGTATGGGCTCCTGACTTTACCGCCATGTTGACCCGAATCGAGAAGGTGTTTGCAATGTTGAAAGAAGGCGGTGTCAACTTAAATAAAGGACAATTGGTTTGATGACTGGTTCGTACTCAACTTTCCAAGATCTCAATGTCCTTCCCGAACACATGCTAAGACTGTACTGTTTCATCTAGTAAGCCTCCAAACACCTGGACCTTGGTCTTGAGCCAGAAAACCTCAAGTCCCAAAGGCTTTGCCTCCTCGTGCAGCGCCTCGAGAGCCATCACCACAGTCCCGTATACGGGACTTCTGCTGGGACTGCGAGTGCTGTGAAGTGTGGGGGAGGTGTATCCAGCTTCTTTCCTGTGAATACAGGAGTGAGGCAAGGGTGCGTCCTTGCCCCATCACTTTTCAACACTTGTATGGACTGGGTATTTGGCAAAGTTGTACATAGATCAAAGTGAGTGTGGAACATCCCTGGGCAACACCAAAATCACTGATCTTGTTTTCTGCCGATGATGCAGTAATTCCTAGTTCCTTTGCTGAGTCGCTGGAGGTCTTGGTGATGGCTCTCGAGGCGCTGCACGAGGCAAAGCCTTTGGGACTTGAGGTTTTCTGGCTCAAGACCAAGGTCCAGGTGTTTGAAGGCTTACTAGATGAAACAGTACAGTCTTATCATGCGTTCGGCAAGGACATTGAGATCTTGGAAAATTTTCCATACCTTGGTAGCGCAGTCCATAATGATGGCGGGACGCGTTAAGAAGTCTTTCGGCGGATTGGCATAGCCCACGGTGTTATTGACTCGCTTAGCACAAGTATTTGGCGTTGTTGATACCTGTGCAGGAGGACAAAGATCCGGATCTTCAAGTCACTTGTGATCCCTGTCTTACTCTATGGTTGTGAGACATGCACACTAAATAGCGACTTGAAGAGGCGGATCGATGCCTTTGGTAATAAGTGTCTTCGCTGGTGTAATCATGGTGTATCGCTGGGATAATTACGTGTCAAATCAGCGATTGCACCGTAAGAGTGAATCGAGGGCTATTACCTGCATAGTCCGTCAGCGCCAACTTCGGCTATATGGGCATGTGGCATGCTACCCTGAAACTGATCCTTCCCATCGGGTTGTATCTGTTAGAGACAATCTGGCGTGGAGGAGGCCAAGGGGGCGATCACATGGGCTCGTGGCTGGGGCACGTTGATGCTTCCTGTCAAGAGTTGCTTCGTATGGGAAGGGATCCTGCATGGGGACTCGCGCGTGGTGACCCCCGGGAGTGGCGTCGTAGGGTGGGCGAGGAGACGCGCCCCCCGGCGTATGCCCCCAATGATTGATTGATAGATGGGGGGCCTGTAAGAGAAACTTCAAACACACAGAGGGAACACTAAGTTACAATCATAAACCGTCTTTCATATTTCTTTACCCATAGTTTTCTTACTGACGTTAACTACATTAGTACAGACAATTTAGATAAGTTCCTTACTACACGAGACTTGAGGATTAAGTTACATTGGTTAGAAAGCAAAACAACAATATTATACCTTTATATACTTCCTAGACAAAACTACTGAGGGTCTAAAAACCTGCCCATTGACATAAAATGTAATTTACAGAACCCTGAACACCTCCGGTCCCTTGTGTCTCGTCCCCAGAGACCAAAAATACATTATAAGGGTTTTCCTACACTTCAAAACTATCATGTTTAGTGTCGGTCTGTTGTATGTTAACGCACACACGATGACTATAATGGCTATGTGGTTACCATCGTCGGCTGTAATACAGAGGAGAGTCACGCAGTGTGCAGGGTATGAAAGTTGATTGCTGTTTCTCTCGCCATCAGCCCAACATTCCCGAGCCACTGTCCGACCCCCGACACCCATAACATTCAGGCTACATCTCTCGTTTAATTTTTATGACACTATGATCTCACTACCTATCCTTGCTAATATACCTAACTTATAATACACCGATCCAGATGTGAGAAAATGTATTTACGAAAGGAATTTTGGATGGGTGATTAATATTAATACGAGGTGATTTATAGACGTATTGATTACCTCCACGGGGAAAGGAAGATAAATGAGCGGGTATAATCCATTGTGTAGGCTAAATTTCTTAATAGAATTTAATGAAATAAAATTATTATATTACTAGCATTCTGAATCGATAGGAGGATTGCTTTGAAAACTTTGGTCTTCTAAGTTTTTGGAATAAAAAAGTTACATTCCGCGTTGCCATGGTGATGAGCGCCAATGATTATCTACGTCACCCCACGGGAGATTCAAGTCTAGAGGAATACTGTAGTCGTGGCATTACAGAGGCATACATTCCACACACTTGATCTAATCCTAAATTTAGCCCGTAAACCTTGGATTTCTTACTAAACCATCTTAATCTCGTGGTGTCAATAATAGATAGGTAGCTCACAGACGGTTACGTATCGATACATCTTCTAAAACTCATAACATATTGTATATCTCTGTCCGTAATAATGCAAAATATCTTAATAATTTTGCAATAACTCCTTCGTCAATATGATACATCAACATTTTTCTAGTTCCAACAACTATTCTCGCACCTACACGATGATATATCTTACAATTTTACTTCTTCTTATTCTCAAATACTTATACTCCACAACTGTCTCATCTATTTCCAAATCTAAACTCTTCCCTCAAACCTTTACTTAGCTCACAATTGCAATCTGAATGATGAAGAGGTTGCTCCTCCCTCACCTCCACCCACTGACTATTTTATGCCTGTTATTTGGATTCTTCGTTACTTTGTTTTCTATGCCCTTTCTGCCCTTGATCTTCGGAGAGCTTACATTCTTGACGGGGACGGGATCTTCTAACTTTCCAGATTGAATCTTGGTCATCCTCTTTTATAAATTTAGGTAAAACTTATGCTGTTGCCTTTGATATATAAAAAAGGCTTGATAGAGTCTGGCACAAATCTATAATTTCCAAACTACTCTCTTTCGGTTTATATCCTTCACTCTGAACTTTCATAACAAGTTTCCTCTCAAACCGTTCTGTTACTACAGTTGTAGACGGTCGTTGGTCTTCTCCTAAGCCTATTAACAGTGGTGTTCCCAAGGGATTTATATATCACCAATTGTCTCTCAATTTTTCTATTTAATTATATTTTTTAAAGTCTAACTGCTCGAAAGTCAATTCTCTCTACATTCCTATGCTGATGACTATATACCCTCCATTTTTCATTATCCTTCACCAGACGTCCAACTCTACAGGAGGAACGTAATTCACGAAGGGACTCTACAGAGCGCCTGAACTCTATTTTTTTTTTTTATTTATGAATGGGGCAGAGCACATCTTGTTTTGTTCAATGTCTCAAACAATTCCTTCACCTGTCTACTCGACACAACCTTCCAGACAACTATCCCTTCTTCTTTAATAACACTAAATTGTAATCCTCTTCCACACGACACATTCTTCGCCTATTTTTTACTAAAATTCTTAACTGCAAATCTTGCATCATACATATTTCTATAAATCAGTTTCTTTGAAGTTAAGTGTCCTGTGGCGTCTGCGCCAGTCTTTTTTTTTCCCTCCCTCCCATATGCTTGCTCTGTACAGGGGCCCTATCCGGTCATGTATGGAATAGGCATCTCATACTCTGGAGGAAATACACTCATACAACTTTCTTGAACAAGGCGGAGTTAAAAGTTTTTGACTCGTCAACGTCCATTCTCTAACTGCTGTAATGCTGCTTATCTTGTTATTTTGTACCATTATTTTCATGCTTATTGTTTTTCTGAACGTGTTATCTGCATGTCTCTCCCCTCTTGCAGCCGTGCTGCACAACCTACCTACTGTTTTTCTTATTTTACCTATCTTACTGAAGCAAAGTTAACCAGGATCTTCACTTTTTCATGCCTTTCACTGGTGAATTCTGGAACTTTCTTCCTCTTTCTATTTTTCCTCCTTCCTATTACTTTTTTTTTCACGAGAGATGGGTCTCCAGAGGAGGGTCTCTCTTCACGAAAGGAGACATATCCCAAACTTAATTCCCAAAAACTTTTTAAAGTCTCTTATTATCTGTATCATGGGAACTGGCATTCACCTATTTTTTTGTTTTGCCTTTGACCAATCACCTTTGATGGAGAATGAACAAAACGCTTATCTTTGTCATTACCTCAGGTGTGACGCCGAAGCGAGGAAGCGAATACTAACGACTATTTAACAAAGAGGGAAGAAGAAATAGACACCCCCCCCCCCCCCCCCCCACACACACACATGTTAGACGTCACTTGGTGTCACGTCTTTGAGGTGGTGCAGATTAGAGAAAACTATTCCTGCGTTTTTGCCTTTATTCTTGTGGTAGAAGGTGGAGATACACACAGCGCGGTTCCACCCAAGGTGGCTGCTATAGACGGACTGGGACTGGTGAGCGTGGTGGTGAGATTGAGAGACAGCGCTTGTAATTGTCTAACTGGAATATTTACACATACCAAATACCTATTATATAAACATACAAAATACATCTCCACATAGCTTGGTCACGCCTTCGAGATACCGCTATCTCGACAGGGAAGAACAACACAAACAAAACAATTGGAGTTGGGAACATCCCAAGAGCCTTGTAAGAAAAGAGAGAAAAAACTATAAGTATATAGTGTTCCATTGGTAAAAAAAATCAATATGTACTTGTAACCTATGAAAATAAATCGACAAAATATTATGCATTGTACAAATAATCCTTTGCTTGAAATCACTTATCGATCATAATATACATCTTAAAAGAAATACAATGAAATGGAAACCAATGAACACGACTACGAAGGCAGTAAGGATGGTAAGAATACTGATGTGTGGGAGAAGATGAAGTTGCAGAATGAGCTGCTGGTGGAGAGAAGTTTGGATCAGCTGGAATGAGATAAGGATTTTCACAGTCAAAGCGAGGGGAAACTTTCTTGAGGGAATCAAGATTGATACTTTATCAGTAAAGTATGTTAGGTTAAGCAACTTGACCTTGTGTTTATGCTCTTTAGCTATGACCTATGAGGTTTAATTTGGATTTCTTAACATCCACAACGGAATAGACAACATCACCTATGTCAAGTGTGAAGTTGGAAGCTGACTTTTTATGATAGAGGCTAAGTCTGACCATATCAGACTTAGATAGGGCAAGTGATTGATGGGTATACGCTGATGGATGTGTTGGAATGTGTATATCGTAGTCTTTACAAAGTCATCCAAATCTAGACAGGTCTAGGAGGTTGTGTAATGAAGACTTTTGTCTTGAGCAAACACTATGTAATGAGGAGTCTCAGTAATGGACTTATTGATGGTAGAGCTGAGAGAAACTATAACTTGAGTAGTATATGTGTCCCAAAGAGTGTTTTAGTCAGGGATAAGATAACATAAGGTGTTGAACATTTTGCGGTTGTGTCTTTCCACCAAACCTTTACCACTGGGCCTGTAGGGAAGTACACTACATTTCATGATGTTGAACTGTTGGCATAAGAAAGGCACTTGGTTAACGAAACTCTCTCCCATTAACTGACAAAATAACTTAAGTGGTAGTGAAAGGACATATGATATGATCCATGAACGCACGTGCCCGAGTTTGTGCTGATTTGTTATAGTAGGGGAGCCCACTGGAGTTCATTTACACTTTTAGGAACGAAAGGTTTGATCATTTTAATTGGTTGCTATTAATACGGGAATGAAAAAAAACCCATTTCTTAAGTTCAACATTCCTGGGGTTTAGAGGGGGCAGGCCCCCAAGGCCCCCAAAATAGGTCTTTATTTACACTTTGGAGAACAAGACTGAAATTAATATGGATGAATACCATTATACTACTGAAGTGAATATGCAACTTAAGAAAACGAAATGTCTGGGGTTTCCATTTAAGAAGGGTTCTTTTGGAGGGTTCAATATTGGTTTTCAATTACACTTTCGAGAACAAAGTTGAAACTCATACCGGTGAATGGCGTTACATAACCTATCCAAATTACATAACTTAAGAAAATATATTCGCTGACATTTTTGCTTGAGACAGGGTCAGGAAGGGTAAAAAATAGGTTATAATTACATTTCGGAGAACGATGCTGGATTTCACATTGCTTATATCTTTTGCGTCCCTAATTTGAAATAACAACCTTAAAAAACAATATTTCCAGGAGTTTCCATTTAAGAAGGGTTCTTTTGGAGGGTTCAGTAGGTTTTCAATTACAATTTTGAGAATAAGGTTGAAACTCATGCTGGAAAATGACACTACATAACTTATCCAAATTACATAACTTATGAAAATATATTCCCTGGCATTTTTGTTTAAGAAAGACGAGTTGTGTTATCAGTACGTCATATTTACACTCTAAAGTTCAATGTTCAGTTCTTCATTGTTCATCAGCTGTTTTTAGTACTATTCTCCGTCCATTGTAATTTTAAAATGTAATCCCTCTGAAACTTACTTAGTGTTAGCCACAAAATTCTGCCCGGCTGCCAACGCGGGCCTCAATGTAATGTACGCGGATGATGTGTCCCAGGTCGTTTTCCATCCAGGATGGTCCAGTGTCATGTTCAACGCCCGCACCTCGAGAGAGATCGCCAGGGCCAGCGCCAAGAGGAGTGGAGGATCAAGACTAACCTGAACAAGTTTATTGTTCTCCCGCTGGCAACCCGGAACCTACACCGCTCCTGGTGGACGGTACAGCATAGGGTATCTTGATAAACAGGGTACCGCCGTACATAGGCCCTATGTTAAACGTTACTGGGCGCCATCTTGCTGCCAGGGCCTCTCCGTTCACTCTAGACCCGCGGAAGTTCTCAAGGCATGACCCCGCAGTATATCATGTTATACATGTAAAAATGATATACTGTTATCTTCGGAAATGTTTGTTCTACAAGATTATCACATAAAACACAGTAAAACACATTAAATAAATGTCATTACATGACGACGAGTTTAAGTGAAATTTAAATTCATGCATATTTCTTCAGTCTCATAATGACATTTGTTTAATGTGTTTTACTGTGTTTTATGTGATAATCTTATAGAACAAACATTTCTGAAGATAACAGTATATCATTTATACATGTATAACATGATATACTGCAGGGTCATGCCTTGAGAACTTCCGCGGGTCTAGAGTGAACGGAGAGGCCCTGGGAGCAAGATGGCGCCCATAAATCGAGTAGTCAGTACTCTCTATCTAAAGGTACTCTAGTACAGCAGTGGACTTTCAGTCCAACAGCACCATCCTCGGCCTTCAGGTACCCAACCGAGGTTATGTGTCGCATGTAGCGACTCGCGTGCGACGTGCCAAGGCTGCCTTGGTCACCCTGTACCGGTTCCGGGACTTAGATTCCAAGCTGAAGCTCCACATCGTCAAGGCGCTGGTCATCCCGGTCCTTACGTATCACCCGATACCACTGCACGCTATGAGCAGGAACTCCATCAGCAAACTCCAACGGGTGTGTTCTGGTTATTACTTTTCGCGAGTAATTCTACTTACATACTCACCCTGAGTTGCCGGTTGTATGAGCAAGGACCTTTGAACACAAGTTTCATTCACTGTATACGCTGCTGGTAAGTTAGTTTCGTGAGGATATGGAGAGATACGCCAGAATACGTTAGGTTGAATATTACACAATTGTACATAATGTATATACACGTTGTGACGTGATCGGTTATGGCTTGGAGTCCCAAGTACAACCACACGACAAATTAACACGTCTACCCTGACACGACACCATCCAGTAACTGCCGGTTGTGGGTGTCCCGCTGCTCTGCCTCGACCTGCAGGTGCTAACTACTTAATATACATTACCTCTGCCCCCTGACTAAATGTGTATAGTAATGAGCAAGTAATGTTTCTACCATAGAATAAATTGATAATATAACTAATGTCCTCTATATAAATATATATTGTGTTATTAAGAAATAGACTAAGTGACCTCTTAATAAACTTACCGGCTTCTCAACAACCGCTGACCCAGCAGTAATGCAACTGGGTGAGGCCGGTAATACAATGTGCTACACCCATACCTATCCCTTAACAGGTGCAGAACGCTGCCATCCGGTTCGTGGTGAACCATAAGTTGCATAACCATAGTTGGACGACTTCGTCACGATGAAGTCGCTTCACGAGGCCGTCGATCTCCCAGCCATCAACATCCGCCTGCACCAAATGGCCTCATAGGTGTGTGGCTACGGATGCAGGAGGAGGGCTGGGAGCAGTTCCTGGCCTTACAGGAACTCAGTGATGCGGCCCCGGAGCGTTCTCACGGTTAGTGCCCCAGAAGCATTTTGACTTGATTAAGACACCCTAACCCACATCTGAGCGAGGTACACATAGTGCTGTGTGAAATCTTTGCATCATGTGTTAGTTATTTTTTTCTTTTTTGTTGTTGTTGTGTTACATGACTTTTTGTTTTTTCATTCATTCAAAGTATTAGTGTTTTCATTTTTGTTGTGTTTTATGTCTGTTTTTGTTTTGATGTTCGATCGATTTTTTTTACTTATTAAGACACCCACATCTACAACCGAGATGCAATTAGTGCTGTGTAAATATTTTTGCTTCATGTATTAGTTTTTGTATTTGTTTTTGTTGTGCTATATGTCTTTTTTGATTTTATTGTTGCTCGCTTTTTCATTAATTCTATGTGTGACTGCTAATTGTTATATGCCTTTCATATAATTTCAATCAAATGGCTCATTTAACAGGCTCCTCTAATATACTATAGGAGTAGCCGTGTGTCTGTCTGTGTGTGTGTCTGTCTGTTTTGGGTAGCCGAAACTGTAAATTCAATTTTGATGAGAGTAAGCTCTAAAGATCGCAAATAAATCGTAGGTGGTAAGCGGCTCGGTCCCATGGCGATTGAATACTTTTGAAGGGGGTTTTGGGCTAAAAACACTTTAGGATTATTAGATTACAGGAAAAACTCTGCGGTAACGTCTTGCCGCATTCCACAAACTCAGTAGACTCATGACGTTTGTGTGCGTGTGTGAGTGTGTGTTGGAATCACACGGAACACAAAGGGTTGGAATCACACGGAACGTGGTCTACCCCGAGGCACTTTGACCAGTGACCAACGACAGCAACAACACGATTGGAGTTTGCAATCACAAGTTGTCTAATATATACTACTACTACAAACATCAATACATGGGTCCGAAGGGCCCACAAGCACTTGTATAGTTCTATAGTGTTAAAGTTTTTTGTAAGTATTGAAGATCTATTCCGTTTGTAACTGAAAAATTTACTGAAACAATATTATGACCATTACAAAAAAAATAGCAAGCCGGATCGCCCGTTATTATTCTTTTATCTGTCTTTGTTTTTTCTGTATCTTTTGTATACTTCCCCCCCCTTTGTTACCCCCCCCCTCTCACAATAAACTTGTAAACTTGGTCGATAGAAAGTGGCGTACCTCAGGCATCAACACTCTGTGGCAAACATAAACATTTCTTATATACTTTGCTGGTATTCGTCAGTTGCATTTAGATAAATGAATAAATCAAGAAAGTTATCTCCGTGCAGAAAAAGTTGTATGTTTCTAGTCCTTGATTCAAATACTCCTGAATATCAGTGGCGTGCTTTAAATTAGTTTGACCAATGTTCATTAACAATGACTTTATCTTTGTCATCAAAAACATATGAGAACATTATGTACATATATTAATGAACCAAAAGAGCAGCAGAATAGGTTTAATTCCTTTGCCCGCAGAAGTAATTATTTTTCCAAGCTAAGATGAAAATACTGGCACTGTGTAGCATCTCCGGATTACTTTATATTAAAACTTTCAAGAAAAGACCAGATTAGGATTTTGACTAATCCATAATTGGCATCAGTATTCGTCATCATAATTACTTTTCTGAATTTATTGATGAAATTTAGTATTTTTGCGGTTGTTAACGCAACCTTGTCATTTTTAATTCCTTTTTATTTTAGTAGTTATAGTCTTATCCATTTTCGATGAAATTTTCGTGTAACATTTCTATGTTGCACCGAATCTCTTCCTTACTTGATACTTTCGGCTGTCCTTTATCTCTCACTTTAGGTTATATAGTGTAGTGTGTCACAAAAAGCCTTGTTAGGACCAACAGTTCTGCTGTTTGTTCTTCCTTTGTGTTCCTCTCTCTCTCTCTCTAATAGTGATGCATTCTAGTAGCGTAAGGGCATTGTGGGGATTAATACTGTGGCATTACCAACCCCTCCTTTGGGAAATTACACACGAGTTTGCCTTACGTCCAGCGAAGAACAGAGTCTCTCTCTCTCTCTCTCTCTCTCTCTCTCTCTCTCTCTCTCTCTCTCTCTCTCTCTCTCTCTCTCTCTCTCTCTCTCTCTCTCTCTCTCTCTCTCAGAATCTGGTGATCGAAGATCTTAAGGAATCTGGTGATCGAAGATCTTAAGGAATCTGGTGATCAAAGATCTTAAGGAATCTGGTGATCGAAGATCTTAAGGAATCTGGTGATCGAAGATCTTAAGGAATCTGGTGATCGAAGATCGTAAGGAATCTGGTGATCGAAGATCTTAAGGAATCTGGTGATCGAAGATCTTAAGGAATCTGGTGATCAAAGATCTTAAGGAATCTGGTGATCGAAGATCTTAAGGAATCTGGTGATCGAAGATCTTAAGGAATCTGGTGATCGAAGATCTTAAGGAATCTGGTGATCGAAGATCTTAAGGAATCTGGTGATCGAAGATCTTAAGGAATCTGGTGATCGAAGATCTTAAGGAATCTGGTGATCGAAGATCTTAAGGAATCTGGTTATCGCGACTCCAGCGAGCAATTGCACATGGTGAATAACTGTTAGAATCACGGACACCTTCGACAAATTCATGCATATTCTATGAACTCATAGTTGGTACTTGCAAAGTGTCTAGATAGGATCAAAGTATCTATGAACTCATATATACAAGTTTTGGCAGTATTTCAGTACTTTCCATAAATACAGAACTTAATCCAGTCACGTAGCCTCTTTCATTCATGCATTTTAATAGCGATTGGAATAATATGTTTGTATAGCAAACACAACAAGAGCAGTCCGAGTCAAAATACAAGGCTGAAAAAAGTTCCATTTTTATATTATATTTGTTCCATTTATATATATTTGTTCCATTTGGGGAGGCGGTAGCGGAGTGGTTAGCGTCTCCGACTGGCGTTCTCGGTGACCCGAGTTCGATCCCCGAAGAAACCCAAACAAAACCTTTCTGCATCGTCGAGTGGCCTAAGAACACCTACGTGCCCTGCCCATCAACTCTACCTTCGATTGCGAGTGCACCGGAGGACACAGGGGGGCGGCATGAGCCTCTAATCACAGGCGTCACTATAAGAATCTTGCCTGCGCCACCACAGGCGAGGACCAACCATCACAGCCCTCAAGTGAACCTCCAGAGCCTACCATCCGAGCCCTGGGTCACCACTGCCTACAGGCGCTATAGGCACAAATGTAAAAAAAAAAAAAAAAAAAAAAAAAAAAAAAAAACATTTGGACCAAATATCTCGTTTTTTTTTTCGTTTTTTTTTTTCTACACAAAGATCTTTCTACTCAAAAAAGATCTTTCCTAAACTCAGTTTATTTGTCTGTTCGACCTGCAAAACGTTTGCCAACGGGTATTGAGAGGACGGTTGTGTTCGGCTCTACCTTGAGGGCTGCAAACGCCAAGTCTCAATCATATGGATATCTTAAAAAATATCCTGGATCCAGATTCTTTTCCGGATCGACACTTCTTAAGCTCTTAAACACTTTCGTGTTATGCCTAGGTAACACGCTGTTTTCCACCATGAGCAATTCACGTGGCTGTTCATTCAGCCATGAGAATCTCCCTGTACCTTTTGTATTTTGGTTGTCTGAGTGAAAAAGGTGCGTTTCACGGGGTCCGACCCGACATTACCCTTTCATAGGCCTATCGTTACGTACATGTTATTGGAAAGTGCTTATGTATTATGTTTTGTATAAAGATATATAATAAGGCAAGATTAAAAAACTAATTAGATATATATATATATATATATAATATATATATATATATATATATATATATATAATATATATATATATATATAATATATATATAATATATATATATTATATAATATATATAATATATATTATATATATATATATATATATATATATATATATATATATATATATATATATACATATACATATATATATATATATATATATACATATATATATATATATATATATATATATATATATAATATATATATATATATATATATATACATATATATATACATATATATATATATATATATATATATAATATATATATATATATATATATATATAATATATATATCATATATATATAATATATATATAATATATATAATATATTATATATAATATATATAGTATCTATCTTACTATATTACATTATATTATTATTATATATATGGTATAATGGATATACGGTAAATATGGCGTGACCTATCGGTGCCATTCGGTGCAGGTTAGCCCTTTGAGCCTGTGGTGGGTGAGAACCCGTTACCCCGGGAAACAGGTCTAGTATGACATCTAGTCGGGCATGTACAGGGGGTCCCTTTGCACACACACCCCATGATCCTCCAAAACCAATATTTTTTCAAGGTTTTATAATACTATTAAACATTATATATGTCTCCAGCTGCATATCCGTTGCAAAAATAGGTTTTCGGCCCATTTTTCAAAATGGCGAAATCTAGAATTTTGAGGTAGTGCCATATTTGGCTGTATAGATCTACAACATATGATATATGTTACATTTTGTTGCTTATTGTGCAGTACTGATATATTAGCTACCAGATGGTTTTTTTTAAAATAAATACCTAGAACAGTGGTTCTTAACTTGGGTTCGACCGAACCCCAGGGGTTCGGTGAGGCAGTCTCAGGTGTTCGGCGGAGGACCTCCGAAACACATTGCAATTTTGCTATTATTATAATGCCGGATTATTCATCAGAGTAAATTATACGCAAGACTAACATAAAATCAAGCAGTGCGGTGAAGGGAGAGTTGTTTGTGCATGTGTATGTGTCAGAGGTGGACACCGCAAACGAAAATCACTTCCGCAAATGCAAGTCAGCAAACCCTAATCCTTACTTTCCACAACCGCAAATCCGCAAATTTCTTGAAGTTTGTTTGCACTTCCGGAACCGCAAGTCCGCACATCCGCAAGACAATTACGTGATATTTACCCTGCATAAAAGGCAAAAATAATGGTATAGCTCTTTGTAGCAGTAAATGAATTAATTTCTTACTAAATCACTTTTGTCAATTGAAATATATTAGTATTTGTTTAAGGCTTACCCCACAGCGCCCTACATATGATATAAGCTCACATTTCACCTCCCCCTCATTTTGACTCAATTGATCAACAAACTAAAATTTATAACGCTAATAATTAGTATAAGTAAACTACACTCCAAATTATGTTTCATTGATATGATATCAGGCCCTTAACCTCAGACTCCTGTGGTGACAATTCCATCTTGAGCTGGTTCATGTTTCCCTTCATGAAGACCAATCTCAAAAGTATCAGAGGACAACTCTCTTTTGGCCTTTATGACATCCGACCTTTGGGAGAATAGTTTATTCACGGGTACAGAGTTGGGTATGGCCGTGTTGTACTTAACAAACAGATCATCCAGGTTCCTCGCCCTCCGACTGACCTACAGTGTTGCGCACACAGTCACCTCCCCGTGATCTTCCTCCTCATACTGAAGAGGAACACCAGCACATCGTCTACAGCAGTAACCAGCCGGGCTTTGGTTATAGAGGACTTAGTGGGCGCCATAGAAATCAAGGTGCGGCAGAGATCAGACGGTACAAAATTGTTTGCGCGGCACGAGGGATGGCGATTATCTCGCACCTCGGCCTAGCGTTAACGCAGGGTCAATACTGTCGCCTCACCACCACAAAGAACTAATTCACTCGCAACACACTCCTTGCAAGTAATATTTAGCTCTACAGCAAAGCCATGGTCACTGCAAGCAAATAACACTGTCACCAGCACACGTAGAATACACACCTCTTGGTATGCTCGCATCACATTGGTATATCACTGGTTTATGGCCCTCTGACCTTCCTCTCCTCGCTCAAAATATGCGCATATTATATACGAAAATGTGAGAGAAAGATGACAGTTGGGCCAATGCGTGATGCGTGATAGGGATGCGTGATAGATAGGATGTGCGTGATAGGGATGCTTGAGGTCAGAGCCGAGCCCGCCAACGCCAAACATTGTTTCTAGTATCTACTGACCTTGGATCTCACCTAACAAAGTATACAGTAACATTAAGATATTTCAATGATATCATAACATCACACAGATAATGTTTATACGAGTTTCAACGAAAAATATGGTAAAAAAAAGCATCATACCTACAAAGCGAGGCAGAAAAGGGTTTGGAGATACACGTACGTACTTCGTCTATGAATGCTCACTGATAACTGCGGTCAAGGTTTACTGGTAGGAAAGCAGCCTCCCTTGGCGTATCCCACTCACCCTGGACGGTGTGCATAGCCGCACATGAATCGTGTTCAAACTCACCACGGCCACTTGGGAATTTGCCAACATATTTGCCTTTGCGGCAGTACTTCCGCAAACGCAAATTCATAACTTTTTACTCCTCCGCAAATCCGCAAACGAATTCGAACGTCCGCAATTTGTGGACGTTGCGATTTGCGGAAATGTTTGCAGAAGTGCCCACCTCTGGTATGTGTGTGTGTGTGTGTGTGTGTGTTCGCACGCCTCTCTTCCTTCCGAGCAGAGTCGTATATAGGGGGAACTCGGCCATAGCCCTCCTTTTGTCCCTAAGGACAAAAATTGTTTTGCCTTTGAATATCCGATTAGTGCAGTATATCCCTTCTGAGGTCTTACAATGCCCCTAAAAATGCTTGATTTAAAAAAAAAATCTTAACTCCCTCCTCAGACCCCACAGCTGCAGAGGTTCGCTCCGCTCCGTCCACCTCCCTTAAAACAATCATCGATTCACCCCGTTGGCCCCCTCCTCTTTCGAAGGACCTACTGTATATACGTCACTGCTGCTGAGTCCTTCGTTCCTTCTTATTATCAAAACATACTCTTGAATTTTTAAGCAATTTATATATAATTTCCCGTCACATATTTGAGGAGTTCGGCTAGTGTGCGGAAGTTTTCGTTAGGGTTCGGCGCCTCTCAAAAGGTTAAGAACCACTGATCTAGAAGGATCCTTATTTGCATAAATCCTAGATGGCCGCCAAATTTAGACGATTTTTCACTAAAATATGCACAACTTTGGACTGAATTAACCTAGGATGTTTATTTTAGGCTCTATACCTAGGTTTTTGTGGACAAGGAATCCATTCAAACCAAAATACACACAATTAAGACATTCCTTATAACTCTATGCACACATATATATATATATATATATATATATATATATATATATATATATATATATATATATATATATATATATATATATATATATATATATATATATATATATATATATATATATATATATATATATATATATATATATATATATATATATATATATATATATATATATATCTCAACAGGAACTAAGTGATTCAAGGAGAGATGCCACCGAGCGCCTAACTTCTGAACTTTCTATAATTTCTGATTGGGGCAAAGCAAACCTTGTTTTGTTCAATGTCTCAAAAACCCATTTTCCTCACCTATCTACTCGACAAAACCTACCAGATAACTTGATATCTTGTTTTTGCCGATGATGCAGTAATTTTTTCGCTGGAGTCCATGGTTATGGCTATTGTGGCGCTGCACGAGGAGGCAAAGCCTTTGGTACTTGAGGTCTCCTGGCTCAAGACCAAGGTTCAGGTGTTTGGAGGCTTACTAGATGAAACAGTACAGTATGTGCATGCGTGTGGTGAGGACATTGAGATCTTGGAAAGTTTTACATACCTTGGTAGCGCAGTCCATAATGACGGCGGGTCACGAAGACGTCAAGAAGTCTTACGGCGGATTGGCATAGCCCACGGTGTTATGGACTTACTCATCGGGAGTATTTATCGTTGTCGGTACCTGTGCAGGAGGACAAGGATCCGGCTCTTCAAGTCGCTTGTGATCCCTGTATTACTCTATGGTTGTGAGACATGGACACTAAATAGCGATTTGAAGAGGCGAATCGATGGCTTTGGTAATAAGTGTCTTCGAAGAATCATGGGGTATCGCTGGATGATTACGTGTCAAACCAGCGATTGCACCCTGTGACTGAATCGAGGCTATTATCTGCATAGTCCGTCAGCGGCAACTTCGGCTATATGGGCATGTGCCACACTACCCTGAAACCGATCCGTCCCATCGAGTTGTATCTGTAATTACAGAGACAATCCGGGTGGAGGAGGCCAAGGGGGCGACCACAAGGCTCGTGGCTGGGGCAAGTTGATACTTCTTGTCGAGTTGTTTGGTGTGGGAAGGGAGCCTGCCTGCATGGGGACTCAAGGAGGTGACCCCCGGGAGTGGCGTCGTAGGGTGGTCGTGGCAACGCGCCCCCCGGCGTATGCCCCCGATGATATATATATATATATATATATATATATATATATATATATATATTATATATATATATATATATATATAATCATCATCAGCATCAATTAGGGGCTTACGCCGGGAGGCGCGTCGTATCACCCTCCCTACGATGCCACTCCCGGGGAACACCACGCGGGACTCTCCATGCAGGCTCTCTTCCCGTACCAAGCAACTCTCGGCAGGAAGCACCAACTTACAAGCATTGGGCTAATATTCGAGTGCCACACCTAAAATGGGCGGGACACATGTATGGGTCACCAATAATTGATGAAGGGCTTGTTCCTCCTTCTCCTTCCACCCTCTGACAATATTATGCCTGTCATTAAGATTCTTCGTAATGATGTTTTCTTTGCCCTTTCTGGCCTAGATCCTCGGAAGGCTTACGGTCCTGACGGAGTCCCTCCTATTATTCTCAAAAACTGTGCTTCCGTGCTTGCACCCTGCCTGGTCAAACTTTTCCGTCTTTGTCTATCTACTTCCACCTTTTCTTCTTGCTGGAAGTTTGCTCACATCCAACCTGTTCCTAAGAAGGGTAACCGTTCTAATCCTTCAAACTACCGTCCTATAGCTTTGACTTCCTGCCTTTCTGAAGTTTTTGAATCTATACTTAATAAGAAGATTCTTAAGCATCTATCTGCTCACAATCTTCTATCTGATCGTCAGTACGGTTTCCGTAAAGGGCGATCTACTGGCGATCTTCTAGCTTTCCTAACTGAATCTTGGTCATCCTCCTTTAGGGGTTTCGGTGAAACTTTTGCTGTTGCCCTTGACATATCAAAAGCTTTTGATAAAGTCTGGCACAAATCTTTAATTTCCAAACTACCCTCATTCGGTTTTTATCCTTCTCTCTGTACCTTCATCTTTAAGTTTCCTTTCAAACCGTTCTATTGCAGCTACTGTAGACGGACATTGTTCTTCTCCTAAATCTATCAATAGTGGTGTTCCCCAGGGTTCTGTCCTATCACCCACTCTCTTGTTATTATTCATTAATGATCTAAGTCTAACTCAAAGCCCTATCCACTCCTACGCTGATGATTCTACCCTGCATTTTTCAACGTCGTTTATTAGACGTCCAACTCAACAGGAACTAAGTGATTCACGGAGAGATGCCACCGAGCGCCTAACTTATGATCTTTCTATAATTTCTTATTGGGGCAAAGCAAACCTTGTTTTGTTCAATGCCTCAAAAACCCAATTTCTTCACCTATCTACTCGACAAAACCTACCAGATAACTATCCCCTCTTCTTCAATGACACTCAACTGTCGCCTTCTTCTACAATGAACATTATAGGACTATCCTTTACTAAAAATCTGAACTGGAAATCTCACATCTCATCTCTTGCTAAAACAGTTTCTAAGAAGTTAGGTGTCCTGTGGCGTCTGCGTCCTTTTTTTCTCCCTCCCAATTGCTTGCTCTCTACAGGGGCCTTATCCGCCCATGTATGGAGTATGCCTCACATGTTTGGGAGGATCCACTCATACAGCTCTCCTAAACAGGGTTGAGTCAAAAGCTTTTCGTCTCATCAACTCCCCTCCTCTGACTAACTGTCTTCAATCTTTAAATCACCGACGCAATGATGCTTCTCTTGCTCTCTTCTACCGTTATTTTCATGCTCACTGCTCTTCTGAACTTGCTAACTGCATGCCTCCCCACCTCCCGCGGCCTCGCTGCACAAGACTTTCTACTCATTTTCATCCCTATTCTGTCCATCTTCCTAATGCAAAAGTTAATCAGTATTTTTACTTTTTCATCCCTTTCACTGGTAAACTCTGGAATTCTCTTCCTGTTTCAATTTTTCCACTTTCCTATGACATAAATCTTTTCAAAAGAAGAGTAACAAGACACCTCCCGAACTAAATTGGCTCACCCCTCTTTTTTATTTTATTCTCTTATTGTCTTCTTTATAGGGACTGGCAACTAAGCGGGCTTTGTGTTAGCCATTTTTCTTGTGCCCTTGGCCAGTCCTTAGTGATGTAAAAAAAAAAAAAAAAAAAATTATATAGTGAATACATGCTAATATGAATACATGCTAATATGTATGCATTGTAGAATGAGCCTTACAGTAGGAGCAACTTTCGGGGGCGGAAGTAACTGAACAAAATAATGGATATAAGGCCACAAGAGAGAGAGAGGATGACATTCTGAGAGACACATTCTCAGAGAAACCAGACTCAGGCGTTCGGGCCGAGAGAGAGAGAGAGAGGAGAGAGAGAGAGAGAGAGAGAGAGAGAGAGAGAGAGAGAGAGAGAGAGAGAGGAGAGAGAGAGAGAGAGAGAGAGAGAGAGAGAGAGAGAGAGAGAGAGAGAAGAGAGAGAGAGAGAGAGAGAGAGAGAGAGAGAGAGAGAGAGAGAGAGAGAGAGAGAGAGAGAGAGAGAGAGAGAGAGAGAGAGAGAGAGAGAGAGAGAGAGAGAGAGAGAGAGAGAGAGAGAGAGAGAGAGAGAGAGGAGAGAGAGAGAGAGAGAAGAGAGAGAGAGAGAGAGAGAGAGAGAGAGAGAGAGAGAGAGAGAGAGAGAGAGAGAGAGAGAGAGAGAGAGAGAGAGAGAGAGAGGAGAGAGAGAGAGAGAGAGAGAGAGAGGAGAGAGAGAGAGAGAGAGAGAGAGAGAGAGAGAGAGAGAGAGAGAGAGAGAGAGAGAGAGAGAGAGAGAGAGAGAAGAGAGAGAGAGAGAGAGAGAGAGAGAGGAGAGAGAGAGAGAGAGAGAGAGAGAGAGAGAGAAGAGAGAGAGAGAGAGAGAGAGAGAGGAGAGAGAGAGGAGAGAGAGAGAGAGAGAGAGAGAGAGAGAGAGAGCCACTCTGTTCATAGTAAGTGCAGTCTAAGCTTGCAATGAGAGTCTTTAAGCAGCTCTTAATATTAATGTAGGTTGTGCGTTTTTTAGGAAGGAGGAATATGTGTAGGATGTTTATGTTGTTTTAGGATGTTATAAAATGTGTATTAATATTATTGGTGTTACGTATAATTATGAAGATTGATTATGTGAAGATATAAGTGTTGAATTACGTTTGTGGCTAATGATAGATAAGCGTTGAATAACTTTTGTGGCTAATGAGAAATAAGTGTTGAATAACTTGTGTGGCTAATGAGAAATAAGTGTTAAACATTGCATATGTATTCCAATTCATTTTTAGAAATCTCATTGCATATCTATTCCAATTCATTTTTAGAAATCTATGAGTTAAATATTGACTGCCCGGAGAAAATGTTGTTAATGTTAAGCAGTAAACTCAGAAAATACAACCGCATTTCCTTTGAACCCCGAAGCCTTGACTTAAACAGGGAACGCAAAAAATCGTGCAACCTTGCAGGCACGACAGCGCTGACGGACTATGCAGGTAATAAATAGGCATTGATTCAGTTTCACGGTGAAATCACAGATTTGACACGTAGCCTTCGTATTCTGCGAAGACACCCATTATACCAAAGTCATCGATTAGCTTATTTTATTTGCTTTTGTGTCCATGTCTCACATCCATAGATTTAGGCAGGGATCA
>JACEEZ010006619.1:172500-205000 GCA_016584305.1 Chionoecetes opilio
GATTACAAAGGATTACAATGGAAACACAAACAGCAACAGACCAATAGGTCCTTACAAGGCTGTTTGCTTGAAGGAGGAGGAGGAAGAGGAGAAATAAAATGATAATATTATGAAGGAAAAATTAAATAAGTGTTTAATTTATGTCTTAAAATTTCTGTCTTATTTCTACGAAAAATATAATGCATTATTACAATCCTCTTAAACGTGTGTGTGTGTGTGTGTGTGATGTGTGTGCGTCTGTGTGTGTGTGTGTGTGTGTGTGTGTGTGTGTGTGTGTGTGTGTGTGTGTGTGTGTGTGTGTATGTGTGTGTGTGTCATTCACTCATTCAACTACGGTCTTGCCCACGCCCAGCATTTACCCTCTTGGTAGCAGCTTTTAGGAACCGTCGTGTGGTTCTTAAAATACGAATGGATTATTTTTTTTTCATGCGTTTCAACTATGAATGACGTTAGTTTTATGCGTAAGTTTCAAGTGATTTAGATGTATGAACAAATATATTTGGAAAAAAAACACATTGATGGTAAAAAAAAATGCATACACTACCATATTATATACCAGTTCACCCTCTCTTTGTTGACATAGATATGTAGCTTGTGACATTTAAACTCGAAATGCACAGCCAAATTTTCTATTTTCATTTTCATTTTTGCATATGATTTTTATTCACTGATCAAACGAAAAAATAATCGAAAAAGGCTTAGAAGAAGAAAAAAAATCCTAACATTATACATTTAGTCTTCTTTAAAATGATACCTAAATAATTGAAATCGGTCATTAATGGTGGAATTGACGTAGAAAATGTTTGAAACCCTGTTTTTTGATAAATCACATCGAATTTTTTTTTTTAGCATTTCCTCTGATAACTGATGTTCCTCTGACATCCTCTGATGTTCAGACTACTTATATATTGTTACTAATCTACAAATTTGCATCATATAAGGTTTGCAAGCATGTTTCTGTGCATATTTATGATATGTTTGCAAGCATGTTTCTGTGCATATTTCTGATGCATTATGATGGGTAGTGAAAGAAATATTACTAATTGTTACTTATATACACATTTGCATCATATAAGTTTGCAAACATGTTTCTGTGCATATTTCTGATGCATTATGGGTAGTGAAAAAAAAGCAAAACAAAACTTTGGCTGCTGCTCCCATTTTCATGACAAGTGTCTTCTTCGACAATCTTGGCATGGAGACAGGATGCAAAAAAAATACCTCATGGCAGAAAAATTAGGAAAGTGGCTGGAGACTGGGAGAGAGAAAGAAACGCATACATATGTCTCCTCCGATACTTCGGCCAGCACAGAGACTGAGACCGTGGGGCTGCGCCGTGGGCTCCTAGCCTCCCTCCTTAACCACCCTGCTGCCTTGACAAACAAGCCAGACACTACTACATTGCCTCAGATTTTAATTGATATTTTAGTATCAATATAGATGTAAACAAAAAGTGGGCGTGACGCAGCCTGTCACGGGGTACGCGGGTCCTTTTAACTGTCCATTTAAATATCCAAATTTATCCCAAACATTTTATGGGAGTGTTGCCATAGGCCAGATGTATATGTAGGAGGATTTTCGCTATTTTTTATGTTCTCAAAAATTCATTGAAAAAATTTACCGGATGGTCCCCTTAAAAATCACAATGACAGATTGGTAATACTGGGACCTTACATACCATACACACCCGATCCCCTTACTCAAGACAAACAGTGACAAACTGTGCTGTCCGCGGATTCCCACCTTTGGAGGAGGCGATGGCCTCCTTTGGAGGAGTGGTTACCGTATTGGAGTGGTGATCTTAATGTCCTGAGTTCAAACCCTGCCGAGGGCAACTCTTTCGACCTTTTTAATGCGATCGACAAGAGCCTGGTAGGGGAGCAGCAGGTCCCGAGTTCAAGTCCCACCAAGGAACAACTGACATATCCATCGTCGAGTGGCTGAAGAAACCCGCATGCAGCTATACCTGTTCTTTCGACTGCAAGTGCGACAAGGGAAACACCAGGTGGCAGCATGAGTCTGATTAAGGATCCGAACATCACAGAAAACGGAATCTTAACCTAAGACCACAGGTGTCACTATAAAACATTACCTATAAAATGAGGGCAGGTGTATCCAGCTTCTTCCCTGTGAATACAGGAGTGAGGCAAGGGTGCGTCCTTGCCCCATCACTTTTCAACGCTTGCATGGACTGGGTATTGGACAAGGATGTAGATCAAAGTGATTGTGGAACATCCGTCGGCAACACCAAGATCACTGATCTTGTTTTTGCCGATGATGCAGTAATTTTTGGTGAGTCGCTGGAGGTCCTGGTGATGGCTCTCGAGGCGCTGCACGAGGAGGCAAAGCCTTTGGGACTTGAGGTCTCCTGGCTCAAGACCAAGGTCCAGGTGTTTGGAGACTTACTAGATGAAGCAGTACAGTCTGTTCATGCGTGTGGCGAGGGCATTGAGATCTTGGAAAGTTTTACATACCTTGGTAGCGCAGTCCATAATGACGGCGGGTCACGTCAAGAAGTCTTACGGCGGATTGGCATAGCCAACGGTGTTATGGACTCGCTCAGCGGGAGTATTTGGCATTGTCGGTACCTGTGCAGAAGGACAAAGATCCGGATCTTCAAGTCGCTTGTGATCCCTGTCTTACTCTATGGTTGTGAGACATGGACGCTAAATAGTGACTTGAAGAGACGAATCAATGCCTTTGGTAATAAGTGTCTTCGCAGAATCATGGGGTATCGCTGGGATGATTACGTGTCAAATCAGCGATTGCACCGTGAGACTGAATCGAGGCCTATTACCTGCATAGTCCGTCAGCGCCAGCTTCGGCTATATGGGCATGTGGCACGCTACCCTGAAACCGATCCTTCCCATCGGGTTGTATCTGTAAGAGACAATCCGGCGTGGAGGAGGCCAAGGGGGCGCCCACAAGGCTCGTGGCTGGGGCAAGTTGATGTTTCTTGTCGAGAGCTGCTTGGTATGGGAAAGGAGCCTGCATGGGAACTCGCGCGTGGTGACCCCCGGGAGTGGCGTCGTAGGGTGGGCGAGGCGACGCACCCCCCGGCGTAAGCCCCCAATGACTGATTGATATAAAATGAGCCACCAACGGGCGAGAGCGACCAACATCACGAGTCTCCAGAATTTGCAGGGCCAACCACCTGAGCCGTCAAAAAAAAACAAATATAGCCTACAGCTGCTATAGGCTCCAACGTAAAAAAAAAAAACTAAAAAAAAAAACTAGGAAGCCCCAAAACACCTGGACTTGGTCTTGGGCCAGGACACCTCAAGTCACAAAGGTTTTGACTCCTCGTGCAGTGCCTCGAGAACTATCACTAGGACCTCCAGTGACGCTGCAAAGATTACTGCATCATCAGGAAAAACAAGATTAGTGATCTTGGTAATAACACAGCGCGCCAAAATATTATTCGCCGCATCATAACAGACGCTCCCATAAGGGAATTCTGAAAATGTACTCTATAGCAGCATAGTGACTTCTGAGAGCGATATCTTACATATGGCAGCATGTTTAAAGCACGGGCAGTCCATCAAGACCGTTGAGGAATGTTCAGATGTCACTTTTTTTTCTTTTTTTTTTTTTTTACATCACAAGGAACTGGCCAAGGGCACAACAAAAATGGGTAACACAAAGCCCACTTAGTTGCCAGTCCCTACAAAGAAGACAGTAAGAGAATAAAATAAAAACAGGGGTAGGCTAATTTAGTTCGGGAGGTGTCTTGTTACTCGTCTTTTGAAAAGATTTATGTCATAGGAAAGTGGAAAAATAGAAACAGGAAGAGAGTTCCAGAGTTTACCAGTGAAAGGGATGAAAGAGTAAAGATACTGATTAACTCTTGCATTAGGAAGATGGACAGAATAGGGATGAGAATGAGTAGAGTCTTGTGCAGCGAGGCCGCGGGAGTGGAGGAGGCATGCAGTTAGCAAGTTCAGAAGAGCAGTGAGCATGAAAATAACGGTAGAAGAGAGCAAGAGAAGCAACATTGTGGCGGTGATTTAAAGATTGAAGACAGTCAGTCAGAGGAGAGGAGTTGATGAGACGAAAAGCTTTTGACTCAACCCTGTTTAGGAGAGCTGTACTCCTGGAGAACTTGTCAATTATAGACGAAACATTTTGAAAAGGATCGCCTCACTCCCTGCGAGTAATTTGAACAGACGCGCGTTGGTATAACTATCATTATTTTCATAATGGGTGGCAAGAAAGACCTAACAAAGGAGCAAATTAAAGTTATTGTGACTCTACACAAGGCAGAGAGGCCAGAGGAAGAAATATCAAGGATTGTGGGTGTTACGAGGAGATGTGTGATGAAGTGGGTGGAGTGTTTCATGAACGTGGCGGGGTGGCAGCACCATAACATAAAGAAGTGGCCACAGCGACGATGTAAAACATCAGCAAGCACCGTAAATGTCATGAAACGTCAAGTGGATGCCAATCCTCAAATAGGAGCAAGAAAATAATTACGATATGACATTTACATCCTCGCTGTGGCCACTTCTTTATGTTACGGTGTTGCCACCCCGCCACGTTCATGAAACACTCCACCCACTTCATCATCACATCTGCACGAACCATCAAAGAAGATTGTAAGTCTATCAACTGGCTTGGTGGCAAATGATTCTGTGAATGCATATGAGACTCAAAGTGTTGGAAAGAAGATCCTTGATTCCATGGTCGGACAATCTGTCGCAGAATACAAGTTTCCTCAGAAGAATCAAGTTAAGACCCTGGCATCAGCTACTCATGTGAAAACATCTTCTGGTGCCCAAATTGAGATGGATTCACAGCGTCTCTATCAGCGTCTTCTTCTTACAGGTTTCAATGGTGACATACCACTTCCAGATTTCTTCCGATATGAGATGTGCTCTTTCCCACCATCTCTCTTTGACAACCATGTGTGCATGAGGATGGGGGATAAATCGGAAATCATTCACCATCTCCTCAAGCTTGTTCCAGAGAGCAGTAGTGCAACGTCCTGTGACATGAGTATGCAGTACATCATTGATGGTGGTAGCCTGCTTCATAAATTCTCATGGCCTAAAAATGCCAGCTACTCGGAGATCTGTGAAATGTACGTCCGACACATCAAGCAATCATACTGTCATGCTTTGGTTGTGTTTGATGGGTATCATGGATCTAGCACAAAGGATGAAGCACATCGTCGCAGGATGGGGAATGATATAGGTGCTACAGTGTTGGTTTCACCAGAAGTGCATGTAACCATGACCAAGAAGAGCTTTCTTGCCAATCCTTCCAACAAGCAAGCATTCATCAATCTACTTGCAGAGCAAATGACCAAAGCGGATATCGCCGTTGAACATGCAAAAGGTGATGCTGACTACAAGATATGTATGTCAGCATGTCTTCACGCCAAAGAGAAGCCAACAGCTGTTGTCGCACAGGATTCTGATGTGTTCCAGCTGCTAACGCATCATGCCAATATTGCTGACAAAGACTTATACATGGTGACATCCAAACAAACAGTGTGTGTCACAACTTTGGCAAAGAAGCTTGACCCATTACTCTCTGGCGCCCTGCTCTTTCTGCACGCTTTCAGTGGGTATGACACTACGTCTAGACCTTATGGGATTGGTAAAGTGTCAGTACTCAAGAAATATGCAGAACTAGAGCGGTGTAGTTCAATATTCATGCGTCCATCTTCATCTAAAGCAGAAATAGAAAGAGCTGGAGAAGATGCCTTGTTGATCATCTATGGCTGCACAACATCTCTGAGCCTTGACTCGGCAAGAGTGGACAGGTTTCAGCAGAAAGTGGGTACTGCCACGCAGTATGTGTCGCCAGAGAAGCTTCCGCCAACATCTGATGCAGCCATTTTCCATAGTCATCGCGCATACCATCAGGTTCAGGCATGGTGTGGTAATGATCTTCCTGCAGAAGAATGGGGCTGGACGACTTCTCCTTCTGGCTTATATCCCGTCAAACTGTCTCAGCCGTCGGCACCTGATCGACTACTTAAGATAATGCGATGCAATTGTGGTGGAAATTGCAACACAAGAACATGTACATGCCGCAAAAATGGGCTCCATTGCACTCCAGCTTGTGGTCAATGCAAGGGCATTACCTGTTTGAACGGTTCACCTGTGGATATTGAAGAAAATGAGGTGGAAAACGATGATGATGAAACGGGACTATAAATAAATTAATGTTTTTGAAAGTCACTTTGGAATATACACATATACATATTTATATACATATATACATACACAATATACAAAATACAATAATACATATGTAAAAGATTATAGCCGGTTGTTCAGACAATTAATTTTGCTCATTTTAGGGTAATTTTAGGCCCAAATTTAGATTTTTCGAGGATTTCAATATCAACAAATCCTCCAATATCTTCCAAAGTAACTTTAAATGAAAGAGCACCTCAAAATTAGTAGGATTAGACACTTTATTTGTGTTTCTATGTTGATTTTCAGCAAAGTTATGCCTATTTCAATATTTTACCTTCCGCGGCGGCGGGCATCTAGGATTTTCAGTGAAAACGAGTATTTGCCATGGGTGGATTCGAGTGGACTTTTTTGTGTGGTTAGAAATACCTCCAAAGAACCCATTTCAGGTGAAACTGCTTTGTTAACATTTTTGTCCAACCTCGGGACTTTATTGCCTGGCCTATGTGTAGGATATCTCTCTCAGAAGTCACTAGGCTGCTATAGAGTACATTTTCAGAATTCCCTAATGGGAGTGTCTGTTATGATGCGGCGAGAAACCCAATAGACTCCGTATTGACCACCTCAGTAATGCCAAGGGATGCTCCATAATCCCTTTGATCTACAACTTTGCCCAATACCCATTCCATACAAGTGTTGAAAAGGGAAGGGGGCAAGGCCCCATCATTGTCTCTCATGTATTCACAGGAAAAAAGATGGAAACACTTCCTCCACACTTCACAGTACTCTCAGTCCCAGAGTACAGGCCAGTCATCAAACCAATAGTTCTTGCAGGAATCCCAAGTCACAGAATATCCCATAGTGACTCATGATGCACTGAGTCAAACGCCTTCTTGAGATCAACATAAGCTGCAAGCATCCCCAGTCGAAACTCAAGTCGGCGTTCCACCAGGACACGAAGGGCTAGGATACGGTCCGTTGTTGACTTACCAAGCGTGCACCCAGACTGCTGAGGTCTCTGATGCTTCAGCAGATGTCTGCGGGTCCGTGTCAGGAATAGATGGGCAAGCACTTTGCCTGACACGCTGAGCAGTGTAATACCGCGGTAATTGTTGCAGTCCCGACGGTCCCCTTTCCCTTTCCAGATAGGGACGACCAGCCTCCTTTTCCAGTTATTAGGAATGATACCTGATTGCCACACGGCAGTCAAGACAGCATGCAACCCGCGGATCATGGCCTCACCTTCACCTTTGAGGAGCTCCGCACTGATATTACAAACACCAGGTGCCTTTCCACCCCTCAACTTTTCTACAGTCTCTCTGACTTCGTCAAGTGATGGTGCGGTTTCGTCAATGGGAGGATCGGCATCCACTGCCCGTAATCCTGTGGTGTGAAGCTGACCAATTGGAGGGTCCACCGTGAACAACTGCCCAAAGTACTCAGCCCAACGAGCCATCTGCCCATTCATGTCTGACACGAGGCGCCCATCTGCTGCTCGGATAGCACTCGCCCGAGATGGAGACTTGGAACGGAGCTTCTTCAGGGCTCGGTAAGCGGGTCGGAGGTCATTAGCGTTCAAATGGCCCTCGACATTCACAGCGAGACTCCTGACATACCTCTCCTTGTCTCTCCTAAGGAGTTTTAGTCCTGCGTGACAGAGCACTATACTGGTCCTGGTTCCCATCAGGACTGGCAGCGCGTCTCTCCTTGATATAATCCAACGTTTCTGTCAAGACAAAACCCAGCCTTGAACTCGGTCGCTCCCCAATACATTCATTGGCAGCCTGGTGAGTTTCACGTATCGTTCGTTCGTTTATCGTTCACGTTTCACGTGAAGGTATCCCACAGTTATACAGGGTCCTCGAGGGCACCGAGCACATCAAACTGATTTGAGACTGTCACTGCCTTCTCATGGGCACATAAGAACTGTGAGGGTCCGAAGGAGAGAAGGATAAATAAGGGAATAGAAGAAGAGAATGAGGGAAGTAGAAGAACCACTAAGGATGGTATTGGAAGCGAGAAACGACGATGGTTTTCGCTGATACAACTTTTCCTTATCAAACCATCAAGGGGAGAGCAAAGGCCAACTGCAGAATCGCTGACGTTAGGTGTGGGTGTGTATGAGCGTCCACTAGAGGAGGGAAGAGAGGAAAAGGGAGTGAGGAGGAGTAGGAAGAAGGAGTGAGGAGAGGTAGGAAATAGGAGTGAGAGAGAGAAGGCGAGAAGTAAGAATAAGAAGAGTGCTGACCCAGCAGAATTGCCAGCGGCCGGGGATCACCTCACGCCGTCACCTTACACCCCTCACTTCATAACTGTCGGACTGATATAATCTTTGCCCTGTAGCCACCACACATGCCTCGCTGCCTCCCTGAACAGAGGACAGAGGATCAGAATATCTGTATACTCCGGTGTGGGCAGACCTGCCTCGCGGTGCTCGGTGATCTCTTACGTGACCACGAGACTAGTGTATTGTCTAATTGCAGCGAGCGAGTTTACGCGTGGTATTCCGTCAAGGTCTCTCCGGGCGGCGCGCGTGCTCGAGTAGATGGCCGAGTTCCACTCTGCGCGCCCCGGGGCACACGCCGCGCCCTTAACCGACGCCCCAACGACCGCTGCTCCGCTTTGCCCCCGGGGCAGGTGCAACTCAACTCTACGGTGCCCCGACGTCCTGCAAGAGCACATGCCCCTGTGGTTTTGCCCCTGTGGCTTCCCGCCTGTGGCTTCCCGCCTGTGGCTTCTCGCCTGTGGTCCCGCCTGGGCCCCCTGAGATCCCGGGGCCGCAGCGGGGCTATGAGGATCGGCCCGCTTTGCCCCACGGGGCGGGTAAGTGCAACTCTATGGTGCCACGACGGCCTGCAACACAACCCGCCCCTGTGGCTTCTCTTCAGGTCCCCCCAGGGATCCCGGGGCCGCGGCGGCCGACGGAGGATCGCCCCGCATTGCCCCACGGGTTAGCGTGCAACTCTACGGTGTCACGACGTCCCTGCAACACACCCGCCCCTGTGGCTTCTCTTCAGGGCCCCCCAGGGATCCCGGGGCTGCAGCGGGGTGACGGAGGATCGCCCCGCATTGCCCCACGGGGCGGGGTGCAACTCTACGGTGTCACGACGTCCCTGCAACACACCCGCCCCTATGGCTACTCTTCAGGGCCCCCCAGAGATCCCGGGGCCGCGACGGGGCTATGAGGAGCGCCTCGCTTTGCCCCACGGGGCGGGTACGTGCACCTCTACGGTGCTATTACGACCTACAACACACCCGCCCCTGTGGCTTCTCTTCAGGGCCCCCCTGGGACCACGGGGCATTGCGTGAGACACACGCGGCGGGGCTAGGGGCGAGGTGCAACTCAACTCTACGGTGCTGCGACGTCCTGCAAGACACCTGCCCCTGTGGCTTCTCCTGGGTCCCCCCTGGGATCCAGGGTCATTACGAGACACACGCAGCAGGGTTTTAGGACCCCTTGAGTACCACAGGTCTAACAGGAGGCTACGCGGCAGATGGTGATGTATTAATCATACAGTGCATGACAGGGCGGGCGATTAAGGATGCCCCCGGGGGACCTGTAACAAGCCAGGGACCTCGGGGGGGACAGGGAGGGTCGCCCCCGGCAATGCCGGGGATTTTACCAGCCTGGGGAGGCAAGCTCCCCGTATCTCCGAGGCGAGGGGGCACTGCCCTGGTTAATGTGAAACGTAAGTACGTAAGTACATGGAGATATGCCCGACCCGGCACCCTCCAGGTAGGGGTGCCGGATTTATGTAGGGGTGGCATGACCAGGTAGGGGTGCCGGTAGGTGTGGCATGACATCTAATCCCCAAATGGGGTTTAGATGTCATGCCACGTCAGCGACCGATTGGATAGAACCGTAGCGGGTGGGGGGTCCGCTAACAGGAGCTTCACCCCCCGTTGAGCCCCCTCTCCCCCAGAATGGGGCTTAACAAGAACATAAGAACATAAGAAAGTAAGGAAGCTACAAGAGGCCGTGAGACCTAGACGAGGTAGTTCCTGTTACCTAACTCTACCTATTTCCACCTCTCTTCCCCATCCATGAATTTATCCAGATTCCTTTTAAAGACCCCAATAGACTCCGCATTGACCACCTGACGACTTAGTCCTTTCCAATCATTCACCACCCTATTTGTGAACCAGTTTCTCCCAATTTCCTTTTTAAATCTACGCTTTTCCAGCTTGAATCCGTTAGTTCTCGTTCTATCCTGCTTACTAACCTTAAGAACTTTTCCTACATCGCCTATATTGTATCCCTTTATCCACTTAAAAACTTCTATCAGATCGCCCCCTACTCTACGCCTCTCGAGTGAGTGTAAATTTAATAGTTTCAATCTCTTCTCATAACTAAAATTACGCATTCCATGAATCATTTTGGTCATCCTTCTCTGCACTGATTCTAACAAGGCAATATCCATCCTATAATACGGAGACCAAAACTAAACCGCATACTCTAGGTGATGTCTGACTAGAGCCAAATATAGCTTTAGAATAACCTCAGCACTTCTACTTTTAACACTCCTGGTAATAAATCCTAACACCCTGTTGGTTCGATTTCTAGCCTCAATACATTGATTCCTAGGACGGAGGTCTGAGCTTACCCGCACTCCCAGATCTTTCTCACCCTCTGATCTTTTCAGCGATACATTGCGTATGGTGTACCTATTACCAGGATTTTTCCTACCAACATTCATAACGCTGCACTTATCAATATTAAATTCCATCTGCCATCTATCTGCCCACTCAAGGATCAGTTTCTCAAACATCAGTTGCTCAAATCAGTTGCTCAGAAGAAACTCAGCACTCCGGTAAACCCTACAGTTCTGGAGAATCCTCCAACGAGTACTAGCGAGGATGTGGTCGATCTCCTTAGCTACCCCTTCGGCATTACTATACCATGTCCAGCTGTGCAGCTCTGGTCTCTGATACCAAGAACCTGTAATTTTCAACCTTCTGGACCTTGCGAAATTCAGAAGGAGATAACTGTAAAGTTCCTGGTACTGGAGCCATGGGGACCAACACATAACTCATAGCCATCTCTTACAGTGTCAGTTGTGATTTAAACTCTCTTACATCTCCTACAGTGCCAGTGCCATTTAAGTCTCCCAAGACAATGAGTATATACCGAGGAGGACACTGGTCTAATACAGTCAAGTTTGGCGTAGAACATCTCCTCTTCAGTTTCACACACCTCTCGGTAGGAGCGTGCTCTGCAACAAGAGACATGAAACCCAGAGTGTGTTTCATACTCACCCGCATTATACGCTCATCCACCGGAGTAACCTTAACAACAGACGGCTGCAGTTTGCTGGAGATGCCTATAGCTACTCGTAGGACACAGTTACCATTGGCCATGCCGGACCAGTAGTAGGTGTAATGCCCACTGCTACGTAGTCTCGCCACTGCCAGGCTACCTCGCCTCAGGGAGTCCCACTATATCCACCCTCAGCTATCATCCTCAACAACTGTAATTGATGGATGGTAGATAAATACGTATGTGCTCAAATCAAAGGGAGGAAAAATCAACCGCAATTTATCATAATATTTTAGCAAATATTGCTATAAAATTACGTGACAAGACTGTTGTAAGACGAACGATGCTGGGGGGTTTTCCCCCGAATTTAATTTTATATATTTATTTTCAGACATTTATTACAAAAATATTGGGGGCGGTCTTCTTACCGATGGCAAAGAGTTGGAATCAGAAACGCCGAAGGCAATGACTGCTTCTCCGATGAGGAAGCGAGTGTTAAAGGTGTATAAACAGTCACAAGGGAAGCGACAGACCTGTCGAGACGCGAAACAAAGACGCATTAGTATTTACGCCACCTACTCTGCCACGCCATGAGTCGTTGATGAAGCAAGATAAATTAACCAAAAAAGCTACATTAAACGTCGAAAACGAAAGACTGGGATCCATGATGATTGAGGAGGACACTACTGATAATGAAGGTGGAGGAAGATGAGGTCAAAGAAAGCTGACACGATAGAAGCGGGTTCGCAAAAGAACGAAGGGAAGAGAAAGCATGAAAAAGAGGATATTTCTAAAAAGATAACAGAAGGGAAAATTAACAAGGGTAAGGAAAGAAAAAGAAAAAGAAAAATACTTGAGGAGGAAGAATAGAGAAGGGAAAATAGAGAGGATGGAGATACCATTCATACACGAGGGTTACAAATTAAATCCACGTCAAATCTTTGAGACGAATCTTCGCTTCCATCAATACATCAACTGGGCGATGGGGCTGACAAAATATATTGCAGTCAACCCGAATCCCGACTGATATTAATTTATCTGCCATTCAGCGTGAAAACAACGGTTATGAAGGCAATGCACGCCTACCTCACTCATTACTACATTGCTACATTCAGCTTCATCTCTCCTCCCGCTTTCCACACACATATTTTTACTCGCTACCTCTTTCTTCCCCTCATTTTACTCACCTAATTCTCTTCTTTCCATCTCTTCACTGAGTATATAATTTTCTATTCGAACAGTGTATTTCATTTATATCATTTGTAGATTTACATATATACTATTTCACAGCCATAGATTTTTCTCATATCAATAAAAGTATTCAAGACCTCTAATGCATGTCAGGACCGAGTTTGCTATCAATTAATCATACCAATCTTGAGAAAGGTGGGGAAGAAAAATCAAGGAGTATGATTACCCCGAATATATTTACACACAACAAAATGAAAAACTGGCTAGCCGCCAATTAACAGGAACCAAACAACAACTGCAATGATGATAATATCAGAGCAGGGGTAATGTCACCCTAAGAACTCCCTGGAACGCTGCCTGTAGAGAGGTGAACTGCAACAGCAATCTTCAGCACCGTAGATACCACTTCAGACAGCGGGGAGCGTTGAATGGTGTACGGGACAGTGAAGGGCCGACTGGAAGGGAGCCCACGCCTTCAGAAAGGCCTTCTAGGGATGAGAACAGCAGTTTAGTAGTGGGGAAGTGTTGTCAGCGTGCAGAGCTATGGCTGTCTGCTTAACACTGGGCGGCGAAGCTCCGTCATCACAATGGTTCGACTACCCGCTTCCCTTGCTTGGGACACGGGGAAGTGTTGACGTGGTAGTCGGGTAACAGTTGTTGAGACCCCGAAGCACGCCGCTTGGTGAAAGTGAAAGTGGTAATCACCGTTACCGTAACGAGGGAGGTGTAGTTCAGAGGCAGTTCCTTACAATGCATTTTGTTAGTTTTCTCTTTTCTGCGTTTACAGGTAAAGTTATTATAATATTACTTGTATAAGTTTTCCCCTAATCAACTATATTTGATTAATGAAAAAAAAATCTCAAATTCTATCGAAGACATTCTATTCTGGTGATGTTTTTGTAGCGGCCAGAAACTTCTTGGAACCTCAGGTCTGCGAGTAATTCATGATCATTGTATTCCATTCTTCTAGAGCAGTGGTTCTCAAACTTTTACAACCATCGGAACCCTATTGCATGTGATGTTACTCGGTGGAACCCCCTACGAACCCACCCATATATATATACTAGCCGCAAAGCCGCCCTCCGGGCGGCCTTTTTGGCTAGCTCCTGCGGAGGGCTATTGGTGGGCCTGTGTTTGGTGGGCCGTAGGCCCACCAAACACAGACTCTCCAGATAGCCCCTTCTAACTTTCCTGAAATCATGGATGTAGAAATGTATGTATTAACGCCAACCCATTCACATCATAGCCCCTTCTAACTTTCCTGAAAGCAAAGACGCCCTCCGGGCGGTCTTTTTGGCTAGCTCCTGCGGAGGGGTATTGGTGGGCGGGCCTTCGGCCACCAAACACAGACTCTCCAGATAGACCCATTACCCATCACCTCGGCCCACCAAACACACTCTCCAGATAGCCCCTTCTAACTTTCCTGAAATGTATGTATTCCCCCCACCCATTCACTCACCCATTACCCATCACCTCCCACCCATTCACTCACCCATTACCCATCACCACACACCCATTAACTCACCCATTACCCATCACCACACACCCATTCACTCACCCATTACCCATCACCCCCCACCTATTCCCTCACCCATCACCCCCCACCCCCCACCCATGCACTCACCCATCACCCCACACCCATTACCCATCACCCCACCCATTCACTCACCTACTACCCATCACCCTACATCAAGGTTTCCTCAATTCTCGCAACCCACTTTTTTTTCTTCAGTTCTCGCTAATAGGCTGCTAAAAAAAAAAAAAAAATGTTATCGGATCATCCTATAAGTGGGCTTAAAACCTTCCCCTGGTCAACCTGATTCCAAAACTGTGACATATGATGGGATTCCGCCACAGGGGGCGGCACCTATCGCGAACAGACAGACAGACAGACAGACACACACACACATACACTTTCGCTTATATTATTAATAGCCGCAAAGCCGCCCTCCGGGCGGCCTTTTTGGCTAGCTCCTGCGGAGGGCTATTGGTGGGCCTTCGGCCCACCAAACATAGACTCTCCAGATAGACCCTTCTAGCTTTCCTGAAATCATGGATGTAGAAATGTATGTATTAACGCCAACCCATTCACATCACCCCCAACCCATTCACTCACCCATTACCCATCACCCCCCACCCATTCACTCACCCATTAGGGCTATTGGTGGGCCTTCGGCCCACCAAACACAGACTCTCCAGATAGCCCCTTCTAACTTTCCTGAAATCATGGATGTAGAAATGTATGTATTCCCACCACCCATTCACTCACCCATTACCCATCACCCCCCACCCATTCACTCACCCATTACCCATCACCACACACCCATTCACTCACCCATTACCCATCACCCCCCACCTATTCCCTCACCCATCACCCATCACCCCCAACCCATCACCCCCCACCCATTCACTCACCCATCACCCCACACCCATTACCTATCACCCCACCCATTCACTCACCCATTACCCATCACCCTACATTAAGATTTTCTCAATTCTCGCAACCCACATTATTTTTTCACAATTCTCGCTAATAGGCTGCTAAAAAAAATAATAATAAGTGATCGGATCATCTCATATGTGGGCTTAAAACCTTCCCCTGGTCGAGCTGGTTCCAAAACTGTGACAAATGATGGGATTCCGCCATGGGGGGCTGCACCTATCGCGGACAGACAGACAGACAGACAGACACACACTTTCGCTTATATTATTATATATATATATATATATATATATATATATATATATTATATATATATATATATATATATATATATATATATATATATATATATACAAACACACACACACACAGACATACACCCAAATAAATAAAATTACAGTACTATAGTACCCGGCATCACAATTCTTACATTTTTTAATGTGACGGGTGAGTTTGTTTCTGGCAACAGAGACCAACAAAGTTTGGAACAATGTTTGTTAACTGCAGGCGCATATCAGGTGCTGCTGAGAGAAAGCTGCTTCACACATGTATGTTGCTGCACAGGGCATAATATGTAGCAGTGCTCGTTTTGCTAAGTCCGGGTTCTCATGTAATAAGTTTATCCAATAAGGAAGTAGAGAGTCCTTATTATATTTAGTTTTCAAAGTAAGATCAGTTGAAATGTCAATTAGCTGTTATTTTTCAGTCACTGACAGATTATGCTCCATCACACCATCTACATCCATGAATGGATTGCGTAGCCATGTCAGAGGGTCTGACTCCTTCGGAAAATACTCTCGTAAATTTCCCTATAACTGCTGTAGGTGCAGAATCTTCAGTCCCTTGTACCGTCATCCAGTTTTAATGAATTTTCGTTCAGGAAAGCATGACAGTTTGACAAACAGTAAGTCTGGTGTTTCTTTAAACAGCCAATCCAAAAATCAATCTTGATGAAAAAAGATTCAATTTTGTCTTGACCTTTCAATATGTTGATATCAAAGCCTTGCAGTGATAAGTTCACCTCATTTAATTTCAAAAATACATTTGCAAGATAGGCCAGCTTACAAACCCAGACTTCATCCATAATGTGGTTTGACAGGGAAGACTTGTGCTCCCTCAGAAATACATGAATCTCATTTCTCAATTCATACACACGTGAAAGAATTTTGCCGCGAGATAGGCAGCGCACCTCTGTATGTAACAACAGGGTATTGTGAGTGGAGCCCATCTCCTGGCACAAGGCAGCAAACACTCGAGAATTAAGAGGCCTAGCCTTAATGTAATTCACTACCTTGACTACTTCATCAAGTGTCACTTTTAGACCACGTGGCATCTTTTTCACAGCTAAAGCTTCTCTATGAAGGCAACAGTGCCTATGTTCTACTGCAGGTGCAACGTTTTTTATGAGACCCACTACACCTTTTACTGGGTATGTCATTGTCTTTGCACCATCAGTGCATACAGCTGTGCAAAGGTCCCACCTAAGATTATTTTTGTGAAGAAAATGTCCAAAATTTTAAATATGTCCTCACCTCTTGTAGTGGTCTCGATAGCTTGGCATAACAGCATATCTTCATGTACGGACTGTTCTGAAATGTATCGTACAAACACAAGCAGGACAGCTAAACCTGCAACGTCTGTTGATTCATCAAGCTGAATAGTTAAACCCACAGGACTGGTTTTCATACGATCTAGTAACACGGTTTAACAGTTATTTGCCCTATCTTTGATTCGGCGTGGCACAGTGTCATTTGACAGGGGTAGTGTCAAGAATCTTGCTATATTTATTTATCTCTTAACATACAGAAAACCACATCTTTCATGCACGGTTTTAGTAAAGATTCTGCAATCGTATGGGCTTGCAGAAAATAATCACTGTGTTTGTTAACTAGCTATGGGTGCTTGGTTTTTTAAGACTTTCAAATATAAACTATAGTTCAATATGAATAAAGCTGGATAAGAACTATGAACAACGCTAAAGATTAATCCTACTAAGGGCTATATGCAAGAATGCTCGTCAAGTCCCGGATGGTGGATATTCCCGACAGTCGTAACCTGACGGGTGGGATAGTCAACAATTGTTTTCAACTGCCCGGCCAGTGGAGATCTGTGCAGACATACCAACACAAGCGAGTCCAAGGCGGCATCAGTATTTTGACTGTTTTGCACATATATATTTCCTTTTACTAGCCTAATTTATCATTTCTGCCATTCAAATAATATCTTTGTTAGTGTTCGCCACTTGTCTGAGGCGTTGATGTAGAAAACATGGGCTAGTGATGCTTATGAGTACATTTGAAAGTCCCGCCACTAAACTGACGGGTTGGCTGAATGGCTAACCACCACCATCCTACTCACCAGTTATCGATACAATAAGGCCACCTGCACCTAATTTGACCTTAACTATGACACGTGCGCATTAACAGGGCATGCATGTTACTCTCGGTTATCTTGAAAACTCACCTCTAATGGTCTGGGACCAAATATAATAAGGGCAGAGCGGGGTGCATGGTGAACGTAACCAGTCAAGTGTGTCGCGATGATTCTTGTACATATGTTGATGCCTGGTGCAACAGATCGCAAACATTTCTTGAATATTGCCCTAAGTTGACACCACGCCACACGAAGTGAACACGTACGCTTCGCAGTACTGCTGCGGGTTTCTAGTTTTGAAAAGTGCATTACGCTGTGTTACTCTTGTTCCAAATAATATGTAATGTAATACTGTCAAATAACTATATGAAACAACTACACATTACTTTCAACATACATGCACGAATTTCGTCACTTTCATATCTCATTTTATCCATTCCTGTTCAGCAGAAAACTAACCTTTCATTGAACGTGTATTTTTTTGTTTTTGCCACGGAACCCCTAATACCTCTTCCCGGAACCCTGAGGTTCCGCGGAACACACTTTGAGAACCACTGTTCTAGAGTCTAGATTTAGAGTATAACTGTACCTTCAGTATAACCTCCTAGCGAGACATTCCAAAAAAATAATGACTAACCAATCTCTATCCTAACCAATCCTGGTAAAATTTTAGTTTTTTCCTGCAATTAGAATTAGATCGGAGCTTTTTGGTAAGGTTAGGTAAGGTTAGTAATAGTATTTTAGGGAGTCCAGAGGGGGGGGGTAGAAGGGGGCAGCCCTCCCCCACATAATAATAATAAGGACGGGAAAGGACTCTAGAATTTTACCAGAATTAATATCGGCAACAGTTCCAGGTCACGCAAATAATCAGATCGACAAGTTGAGGATGTTTATAACTACGTGCCTTGTAATGCATTGAACTGCAGTAGAACTAAAAAAGGTATTATTCTAGTGTTTGCCCATACTCCCCCTCTCCCACAAAACAAGCTTGAGGACCTGGGGGAATGCGGGATATTTGGCTGGGGTACAAAATATGCGTCGCAAATACATAGTTTTTGAGTTTGGGGTGTTGAAAAAATTCCCTAGAACTAGGGAAAATACATTGGATTTCTTCCGAGTCAAGAAATGTGTGAAGCTGCCGATCCTCACAGAATGATGACCGAAGTGTCGAGAACCCCCCCAACCCCCCGCTAGGAGGTTAGGTTGTATTTGTTTAGGTTAGGGTAGGTTATATTTGGTTAGGCTAGGTTAAATTTGGTTTGGTTAGGTTATCGGTGGGTCAAGCCCCATGCTAGGTTAGGTTAGGTTAATTTTGGTTAGGCAAAATTCTCTAGATATAAGGAAATTACCCTAGATCTAGGGAACTTTACCCCCTTCCACAACTCTTAAATTTCGTGTTGCCGATGCATAATTTGTTCTCCACCCGAAAAACCATTCCCACAGGTCCCCAAACTTGTTTGGGGGAAGTGGGAGAGTATGGGAAACACTAGAATTTTACTCTAAAAAAGCCCACTAATAAGGGCGGAAAAGGACTCTAGAATTTTTCCAACCCAAGGAAAGCATAAGCACAAGAGAGTGTGATACTGATAATACGCATTGACAGGATTACCTTAATTACTTCCCGCTTCCTGACAGCAGATCGAGGACGTTTAGGAGTGAGTGGTCTAGTTGCTGAGCATGAGGCTGGTGAGACTGAGAGAGAACCATGTCCATCAGGAGTCTGGCAACTTGTCACAGGGCCAGGGGCGGGGGTCAAGTTCTTAGCTTTTGTTTTGGTCGAAGCAAGAGTGGATTTGATTGATTTAATGCCTGAAAAGGTGAATGTGCCAGAAAGCAAGCAAGAGTGGAGCAGGTGTCCTCCGGGTAGATTGTCGGGACCTGGAACTTATCCTTCAAATCCAATTTCGCTGATATCCTCATAGACACATTCATCCAGTTGCTGTAGCAATCCCGCTGGAAGTGATCACTACAAATCCTTGCAAATGTCAACTTCTCGTTCCAATTTGCTCTTGTCCGCCGCACAAACCTCTTCCATACATTTAACGTTGTCGTATCAGTCGGAAAGTTGTGCAAACTTCTCTTGAAAGGCACAGCTGTCTTGCTGCACCCATAAAGGATGCATGCATTTGGCATATCGCAAAAAAAATCTATCAGAAACACCCAAAAATCTTCAAGTACTATATTTATTTCCTGTGTTTACGTCCTTCTGAATCTGCGCGGGGAGAGCGCTTCCTTTTGCTACGTCACCGAGCCTGGGCGCATCGTTTGCAAATCTTGAGGAGTGTTTTGAGAACTCGGGGAATTTGCAGATTTTGATTGCGGATTATTTAAAAACGGCTGACTGGATGCAAAAAGTGACGACGTATTGTTGATATATTCGTTAATGGCTATGATTTGATTGCATTAAATCAGGAATGATGAAATGGTCTGGACGATTACTTTAAGGAAGCTACGTACATAAAAATCCTCATAAATTGAGTATATATGATGTTTTCTGACTCAAGAACTGAACAGGGCAAGTATACAAACGAAATTAGGCCATATAACAAAACCAGGTACTTGTGGTGTAATTGTTTTGCGGTGATGGGCCAATCAATACTCCTGGAGCCAAGGGGTGTTTTCATGTTTGAGTGGGCCCCGAGATCACTCACCTGATTCTGATAGAGGACCACTTGGGGCATAATATAAACGAGGGTAGCTCATCTGAAACCTGGCAATACTCCCATAAATCACGGATTTGTCAAAATTATGCTTTCCGGAAATGACCCCCCGAATGACGGGTGAGCCTCCTTTCGATCGCCATAGCACCTAAACAAATTCACTTACAGAAATGAATTACCACTCAAAAGAAAGCTTAACTTATCCGCTACAAGATTTAGCTAAAGTAAAGTTGATTACACAATGAATGTTTTCAGTAGGATCGTAAATACAAAATTATATCAAAATTTTGGAAAAATCTATGGTTGTAATAGACAAAAAATAAAATAAAATATATGGAGTAACAAATGTAATTATTTTATAGTTTGTACTAGTTTATTACGCATTAGAGAAGTTTTTAAAACTACCAAACAGAATAATGTAGGTCCATGTGAACATTTAGGGTCAAATTAAAAGAAATTATGAATTTACTAAAACCTGAGGTAAATACCACTACACTTTCTCTCAAGTTTAGGACATGAGAAGTACATACAGAAAAGTCTCGCTTATCTTAGTTTCCTTTTTGAAGGAAAAGTAGGTTTTTAAGGGCAGTAGTGATGAATAAGGATGGTCTTGGTGACCAAATTGGAAAAATGTTATGTCCACTCTCTTAAGTACATAAGGGAAAATCATACTTGATTCTACACTGAGAAACTGAATGAATGAATCTTACAATAATTTGTTTATTTGTTTGTTTGTACCCAACAGTAAAAGGTTGTAATATAAATTGGAAAGTTGTTCCATTTTACGAAAATGATGATTGCAGTTTTCACGAGGCGTGTGGGCTGCCGCTGGGGTCACTTAGTACATCAAGTATAGGCGTCCAGCCTCTGGCCCCTTTGCTTTTGGCTCAGTTCTTGCGGCTGGAACGTGGCAGCAGGCTCAAAGTGCTTTTAAAATACCTAGTCTACAGACCTAAATTTAGTTCAATAAATTGTTATTGTAAAACCGAAGTTTTTTTAGCACTAATTAAATCATTACGCTAATTACTCATTAAGGGCTTGTTCTACGCAAAAAGTTTGTTAGACAGACCCCCATTGATTTTGACAGCACTACTTGCATGTCAAATTTCAGCTCAATCCGACAATATTTAGGAGTAGTTATTCACTTTTTGGCTCACGAATGGTTCCACTCCCCTTACGCGAATGGGTCTTATGGTAAGTGGCAGCTTGCTTCGCTCGCTGCCAATAATCATCCAGCACCTATCCTTTATCTAACTAGCTGGATTATTACATCCTTTATCAGAAGCTTGGCAGCTGCTGTACTGACAACAAATTAGCTCATATTGTCTACAAACACATCGCTTAGTGGCACAGGACGTGCATTTACATGGCATTGGGAAGTCATCTGGCAGTAAGACCTGACATCGTTCCGTCTCAAGGAAGCCATCAGCCGCGCTGTAGCCAAAATTCCTTGGATCAAGGTACACTTTTTCCAGACAGTGTAGTTGCATGTACGTCCTGTAAAATACCCTGAGAATATGCCCCCTGATAGAACGATTACTGGGGGTTAGGTCAAGGATAATCTTTTTGCTGTGTTGGAAGAGGTGATATCTTAGCTCATCCATTGTTTTGCATTGTGTTCCAGACTTGTACACATTAACTAGAAACTCTTCTATCAATGGAAAGTCATTGATAGAATGAATGAAATCTACCACCCGCGTGCCAGACGGCGGGTGGTAGCTCTGCTGCTTCCATCCAGTGATGGCACGCAAGATCAATGGCTACCTCCACGTCACGTGGGGGGACGTCAGCTCCACTAATCCGGTGGTCAGTGTGCGAGGTGGGTTTAATCCATCCACCTCTGCTAATAACCTGTCCGTTGTCTGCTCCTCGTATACGCGGCCACACAGCCTATATTGGTCCGCTATATCTTGGGGCTTTCAGCGTAACCGGGATGACACCCGATGGAGAGGGATTGAGAACTCTCCCGGGTCGCACGTTTCTGTTGTCGGGGTATACGTTGCGAGGTTGGCGACAATCCCCGCGCACAGGCGGGGATTGGGGAAATCAATCTCATTTTGGTGCTTTCCGAAGTTTTGGAGGTAGTGACACGGATTGGCTTTCAGTCCAGCTGCTTTTGTGCCGAATTTGCTTGTTGAATCACAACCTGTGAGATGATGCAATGCTACAAGTACTTTGCAAGTGTCCGTGTCTAACCTCTCAGCCAAGATATGAAGAGGAATATATCTGGTATAGTATTTCCCACACCAGCAAGGCTGCTGGTGAAAAGACTTTGTCTTTGACACATATATGGATGGCTTAGTTAAAGAAAGTTAGAGGATCAGGAGATGTAGCTGTAATCCAATCTACCTGAATGAAGTGAACGCAGAGATACAGTTGCCAGTGAATATGGACTCTTTGTGGGCATCGGCCACAAACAAACCAAAGTACAAGGGCAACCTCGAAACTTTATCATAGGAAACCCAAAACCAATGAAAAATGTTGTGGTCAGTTCGATGGGTCTCTCCAATGATAGTGAACCATGCAAGGCAATATACAATAAATGGGCTACAGCTGTTCCTGAATTAGATCTCAGCCTTGAAGAAGCTGATGTGAGGATCATTCCCCATGCTCTCCATGCAGTATGTAGTGGGGCAACAAGCGTAGTTGTGCTGTCTAATGATACAGACGTCATGGTCCTTGGGTTAAATTACTGGGATCTCCTAAAGCGCCATGGTTTAAGGGAATGTGGATTAGAGATGGTGTGGGAAATACTACCAGATATATTCCTCTTCATATCTTGGCTGAATGGTTAGGCACGGAAACTTGCAAAGTACTTGTAGCACTGCATCATCTCACAGATTGTGATTCAATAAGCAAATTCGGCACAAAAGCAGCTAGACTGAAAGCCAATCCGTGTCACTACCTCCAAAACTTCGGAAAGCACCAAAGTGAGATTGCCTTTCCATTGGTAGAAGAGTTTCTAGTTAATGTGTACAAGTCTGGAACACAATGCAAAATAATGTATGAGCTAAGATATCACCTCTTCCAACACAGCAAAAAGACTATCCTTGACCTACCCCTCAGCAGTCTATCAAGGGGCATATTCTCAGGGCATTTTACAGGACGTACATGCAACTACACTGTCTGGAGAAAGTGTACCTTGATCCAAGGAATTTTGGCTACAGCGTGGCTGGTGGCATCCTTGAGCCGGAACGGTGTCAGATCTTACTGCCAGATGACTTCCCAATGCCATGTAAATGCACGTCCTGTGGCACTAAGCGATGTGTTTGTAGACAATATTAGCTAATTTGTTGTCAGTACTGCAGCTGCCAAGCTTCTGACAAAGGATGTAATAATCCAGCTAGTTAGATAAAGGATACGTGCTGGATGATTATGTACTAAGTGACCCCAGCCCACACGTAAAATGGAACATTTTTCCAATTTATATTACATCCTTTTACTGCTTGGAACAAACAAACAAACAAACAAACTATTGTAAGATTCATTCATTCAGTTTCTCAGTGTAGAATAGAGTTTGATTTCCCTTATGTACTTAAAGTAATCGTCCAGACCCTTTTTTTTTTATCTAATTATGTTGAATTCAAAACACCTAATCCACCTAAAATAATTTATTTTCAGGTCTTATTTCCGTAAAAACACGACTTTTGTAAAAAGCGTGCGAAAAAAATATTCTTCCCTCCAACAGGGCTCCAAATGTTATTGATGACGTCAGAGGAGGAACGCTCCAATGTAAACATCTGTCTGACACCTGTCGGCAAATGTTATGATGAGCGATTGTACTTCGGTGTCAGACAGTGAATCTGTCGCTGTGACAGATCTAGACTACGATGCTCAATCTGAGACCGAAATAAATGACGCTGTTGGCGTATACTATGAGGAAAACGAACCTCAGACCAGAATACGAGGCGGACGAACAGATGTTAGCGGCAACAACAACCCCTTACACACAACAACCTCTTACACACAACAACCCCCTTACACACAACAACCCCCTTACACACAACAACCCCTTACACACAACCCCTTACACACAACAACCCCTTATACACACAACAACTCCTTACACACAACAACCCCTTACACACAACAACCCCTTACACACAACAAACCCTTATACACAACGGTGTATCCCCAATGCGGCCGCGGGCCCCATGCGGCCGCCTACGGCAATATAAGTAACTTTTAGGGGGTTATAGTGAGGTTAGGTTAGTAACTTTTAGGGGTTATGGTAGGGTTAGGTTAGTAACTTTTAGGGGTTATAGTGAAGTTAGGTAGTAACTTTTAGGGGTTATAGTGAGGTTAGCTTAGTAACTTTTAAGGGGTTATAGTGAGGTTAGGTTAGTAACTTATAGTGAGGTTAGGTTAGTAACTGTTAGGGGTTATAGTGAGGTTAGGTTAGTAACTTATAGTGAGGTTAGGTTAGTTACTTTTAGGGGGTTATAGTGAGGTTAGGTTAGGTTAGGTTAGGTTAGGTTAGTAATTTTTAGGGGTTATAGTGAGGTTAGGTTAGTAACTTATGACATATCTTATGTTTAACATCTATAATAATATAAGCGAAAGTGTGTGTGTGTGTGTGTGTGTGTGTCTGTCTGTCTGTCTGTCTGTCTGTCTGTCCGTCCGCGATAGGTGCCGCCCCCTGTGGCGGAATCCCATCATATGTCACAGTTTTGGAATCAGGTTGACCAGGGAAAGGTTTTAAGCCCACTTATAAGATGATCCGATCACTTTTTTCTTTTTCTTTTTTAGCAGCCTATTAGCGAGAACTGAAGAAAAAAAAAGTGGGTTGCGAGAATTGAGGAAACCTTGATGTAGGGTGATGGGTAATGGGTGAGTGAATGGGTGGGGGGAATACATACATTTCAGGAAAGTTAGAAGGGGCTATCTGGAGAGTCTGTTTGGTGGGCCGAAGGCCCACAAACAGGTGTGGGCCAAAGGCCCACATAGCTCCTAGGATAGCAAAAGTCGTCGGAGGGGTTTGTTTCAGGAACGTTTAAGGGTTATAGTGAATGGTTGCGTTATAATACTTTTAATATGATTGCAGAAGTTTAAAGGGGTATTGGAGAGTTTGTTTGGTGGGTTAGGTGGTAATGGTCTATTGGGTTATAGTGAGTGTTAGGTGGAAGTCCACTAAAAGTGAGGTTATGGGTTACTTTGGGATAGTCTGTGTTGGTGGGCGTAGGTCCAACATAGGTGGTGTATAGTGAGGTAGGCTAGAATAAGGCCATCGATGCGACTTTGACGCTATAATAATATAAGCGAAAGTGTGTGTGTGTGTGTGTGTGTGTGTGTGTTGTTGTTGTTGTCTGTCCGCCGCGATAGGTGCCGCCCCCTGTGGCGGAATCCCATCATATGTCACAGTTTTGGAATCAGGTTGACCAGGGAAGGTTTTAAGCCCACTTATAGGATGATCCGATCACTTTTTCTTTTTCTTTTTTAGCAGCCTATTAGCGAGAATGAAGAAAAAAAAGTGGGTTGCGAGAATTGAGGAAACCTTGATGTAGGGTGATGGGTAATGGTGAGTGAATGGGTGGGGTGATGGGTAATGGGTGTGGGGTGATGGGTGAGTGAATGGGTGGGGGGTGGATGGGTGAGGGAATAGGTGGGGGTGATGGGTAATGGGTGAGTGAATGGGTGTGTGGTGATGGGTAATGGGTGAGTGAATGGGTGTGTGGTGATGGGTAATGGGTGAGTGAATGGGTGGGGGATCATCATCAGGAAAATAGAAGGTGTATCTGGAGAGTCGGTTGGTGGGCCAGTTTGGGTTAGGGTCTATCTGGAGAGTCTGTGTTGGTGGGCCGAATTCCCACCAATAGCCCTCCGCAGGAGCTAGCCAAAAAGTCCGCCCGGAGGGCGGCTTTGCTTTCAGGAAAGTTAGAAGGGGCTATGATGTGAATGGGTTGGCGTTAATACATACATTTCTACATCCATGATTTCAGGAAAGTTAGAAGGGGCTATCTGGAGAGTCTGTGTTTGGTGGGCCAAGGCCCACCAAACACAGGTGGTGGGCCCACCAATAGCCCTCCGCAGGAGCTAGCCAAAAAGGCCGCCCGGAGGGCGGCTTTACGGCTAGTATAATAATATAAGCGAAAGTGTGTGTGTGTGTGTGTGTCTGTATGTGTGTGTGTGTGTGTGTGTGTGTGGTATAGGTTTCGCCCCCCGTGGCGGAATCCCATCATATACCACATTTTTGGAACCAGGTTGACCAGGGGAAGGTTTTAAGCCCACTTATAGGATGATCCGATCACTTTTTTTCTCTCTTTTTTTTAGCAGCCTATTAGCGAGAATTGTGAAAAAAAGATGTGGGTTGCGAGAATTGAGGAAACCTTGATGTAGGGTGATGGGTAATGGGTGAGTGAATGGGTGGGGTGATGGGTAATGGGTGTGGGGTGATGGGTGAGTGAATGGGTGGAGGGTGATGGGTGAGGGAATAGATGGGGAGTGATGGGTAATGAGTGAGTGAATGGGTGTGTGGTGATGGGTAATGGGTGGGGGGTGATGGGTAATGGGTGAGTGAATGGGTGGGGGGTGATGGGTAATGGGTGAGTGAATGGGTTGGGGGTGATGTGAATGGGTTGGCGTTAATACATACATTTCTACATCCATGATTTCAGGAAAGTTAGAAGGGGGGCTATCTGGAGAGTCTGAGTTTGGTGGGCCAATAGCCCTCCGCAGGAGCTAGCCAAAAAGTCCGCCCGGAGGGCGGCTTTGCGGCTAGTATAGTTATATATGTTAAGCATAACGTACAATAAACATATACGTATAACAATAGTTTGCTCCGCGCAACTGCCCTCTATATATGTGGATCATACGGGCGGCCGCATGGGGACGGCGGCCGCATAGGGTGGTGACCCACACAACAACCATTACACACAACAACCCCTTACACACAACAAACCCTTACACACAACAACCCCTTACACACAACAACCCCTTACACACAACAACCCCTTACACACAACAACCCCCTTACACACAACAACCCCTAACACAACAACCCCTTACACACAACAACCCCTTACACACAACAACCCCTTACACACAACAACCCCCTTACACACAACAATTGGTGATAGTGATGGTGGTGACACACAGCAACACAACAGCATCCGGTGAGTGTGTGTGTGTGTGGGTGTGTGTGGTGAGTGTGTGTGTGTGTGTGTGTGTGTGCGTGTGTGTGTGTGTGTGGTGAGTGTATCACTACAAATCCTTGCCAATTTCAACTTCCCGTTCCAATCTGCCCTAGTCCGCCGCACTAATCTTTTCAACACATTTAACGTTGTCGTATCAGTCGGAAACGTGTGCAAACTTTTCTCGAAAGGCACAGCTGTCTTGCTGCACCCATAAAGGATGCATGCATGTGGCATATCGCAAAAAAAATCTATCAGAAACACCCGAAAATCTTCAAGTACTATATTTATCTCTTGTGTTTACGTGCTTCTGATCAGCGCGGGGAGAGGAGCCTCTTCCTCCTCATACGTCACCGAGCCATGGCGCATCGTCTGCCAGTTGCCAGCAGCGTTTTCGAAGCTCGGGGAATTTACAGATTTTGATTGCGGATTATTAAAAAACGACTGACTGGAAGCAAAAAGTGACAACATATTGTTGATACACTCGATAATGGCTATACTCTAACTACATCAAATCAGGAATGATGAAATGGTCTGGACGATTACTTTAAGAGAGTGGACATAACATTTTTCTAATTTGGTCACCAAGACCATCCTTATTCATCACTACTGCCCTTAAAAACCTGCTTTTCCTTCAAAAAGGAAGCTAAGATAAGCGAAACATTTCTGTTTGTACTTCTCATGTCCTAAACTTTAGAGAAAGTGTAATGGTATTTACCTCAGGTTTTAGTAAATTCATAATTTCTTTAAATTTGACCCTAAATGTTCACATGGACCTACATTATTCTGCTTGGTAGTTTCAAAAACTTTTTTAATGTGTAATAAACTAGTACAGACTAAAAAACAATGAGATTTGTTACTCCATATATATATTTTATTTTTTGTGTATTACGACCCTAGATATTTAAAAAAAAATTGATATAACTTTGTATTTACGATCCTACTGAAAATGTTCATTGTGTAATTAACTTCTCTTTAGTTAAATCTTGTAGCGGATAAGTTAAGATTTCTTTTAAGTGGTAATTCATTTCCGTAAGTGAATTTGTTTAGGTGCTATGTCGATCGAAAGGAGGCTCACCCGTCATTCGGAGGGTCATTTCCGGAAAGCACAAGTTTGACAAATCCGTGATTTATGAAATTATTGCCTGGTTTCAGATGAGCTACCCTCGTTAATATTATGCCCCAGGTGGTCCTCTATCTGAATCAGGTGAGTGATCTCGGGGCCCTCTCAAACATGAAAACACCCCTTGGCTCCTGGACTACAAGAGTGGTGAGCGGCGGCATCTCGCCCGGGTAGCGACTAGCGATGCCAGACACCATCACGCACGGTTCCGCCGGCAGACTGAAGGTATGTGTCTTGCACTTTTCCCTGATTAAAACCCGAGCCCTTGTCCACCCAGCAGTGAATGGGTACCGGGTGTTAGCCGGGGCTTTGTAACCCGCCTCTCGGGGTGGTGGCTTCGGCCAACACTAGGAGAAAGATATCTACGAATCGATATATTTCCGAAAGAGGTCACAAGAGGAAGAAGAAGACGGCCTATTACTCGGAAGGAATAATGAATAGCTAGAATACAAGGAAGTACTAGCCACCGGTGTCTTACCCGCGTGTATGTGGAGGTAGAAACAACTGTTGAAGCGACGGAGGTGACACAGGGGATGAAGGAATGATGGAATAAGCTAGAGAATAGAAATAAGTACAACGACCTTGAAAATGCAGGCCGTGGCTGCTGCCTTGTGATTGGCTGACACGTTTGAGACACAATCTGATTGGCTGGCACGTTTGTTTTTACACAATTGTGATTCGCTGGCGAGGCTGTGACGTCATTGTAGTCGCTCAGCCACTCAGCTATCAGCGACCATGTACCGAGCCTGCCATGTCTCGTATGTGAATACCCACTAACGCCGGGGTGTAGAAATAGAGGGAGCTAGTTAAGCTAACCACCGTGGCCTTTAACTCTCTCTGAATGTCTGCCCAGGGCTCGGATGGTAGGCTCTGGAGGCTCACTTGAGGGCTGTGATGGTTGGTCCTCTCCCGTGGTGGCGCAGGCAGGATTTTTATAGTGACGCCTGTGATTAGAGGCTCATACCGCCCCCCTGTGTCCTCTGATGCACTCGCAATCGAAGGTAGAGTTGATGGACAGGGCATGTGGGTGTTCTTTGGCCACTCGACGGTGCAGAAAGGTTTTGGTTTTCGTCGGGGATCGAACTCGGGTCACCGAGAACGCCAGTCGGAGACGCTAATCACTCTGCTACCCCCTCCCCTAGTAATAATATATTCGCATGTTTTTTTCAATATTCGCATTCGCATTCGCACTCCCACTCGTAGTTATTTGCGAATATGCGAATATTTTGCCCAAATCAATAAACTTAAAAAATTCAGAAAAAAAATAACAAGTGAACATAATATTACACAAGCAAACATATAAATAAATTAATAGTTTAACCGAGCGTTAGCTAAAAGAATGGGGTAAGGAGGCGTAGTGGCAGGCTAGGCCATAGTCCCTCGAACACTATAGTCCTTGAGCCAACCGGCCATATTTTGAAGTGAATGCTCCGGCGGGGGGAGTAATTCTCATTATGATTTTCCATTAGGGCAATATCTCAGGTATCAGAAAATGCATGATGGACATCTGAGAACGGTAGCTTAGTGCCCGGATGGACGCCATCTTTGAAACCACCCAGCGCGAAAATGCCCATTTGGTGGGGTACATTGTTGCACGTGTATCTGGACTTTTATACTAGCTATCGATGTGCGGTTGACGACTAAATATACGTCCAATGTGTACCGTCTAAATAAAAAATAATATGAAGCATTTTGTTATAGATTAATTATTATAAAAATCAATTATCGAAAAAAAATAATATATTTTTCAATATTTTATTATTAACTTGTACTTTTTTTAGTGAAACACACGGGTAATGTTTTTCCAAATTATGCATTTTGCTACACCGTTATCTGTCTATAAAAAAACTCAACAAGTACAACATATCATCCACCACGAGTTTACAACAAATATATGTAAGAGGCATAAAATGACTTAGGCCGCCGCTGGCATTATCTATTCTGACGATAAGAAAGTTAGGAATGTCGTACGGAGAGGATTTTAACACCATACGATATCTAATAAGCAGGCGGAAATTGTTACATAGGAAATCTGCACTTTGGTGGCCATCTTGGATTTCAAAATGGCCGCCAAATTTATTAATTATTCCTTACTAGAGTTTGGAAAGACGTATGGAGCTGATTTTAAAAACCATACGATGTATATTCCCCTATAAGCAAGCGGAGGTATCATTGAACATGTCATGTTTTAGTCAAATAACACCGGTATGATCTTCCAAATTATACATTTTTGCTAAACCGTTTATCTGTCTATAAGATTTTCAGGCAATTTGGCCTGCATTATAATAGAGAACCAACATATGCTATACAATATACAGTGCCACAAAGTTAATCATCAGAGTCGCCATCAGAGTCATTGGCATCCTGAGCCACGATAGCATCATCCTGCACCATGTTGGAGCATCCCTGCAGCTTACCACAACAGTGCACTTCAACCCATTCAGTATGCAGGAGCAATCTGAGGGTCGACACGTCCTTCTGCATGTGCATGAGATGAGATTCAAGACACATCTGGAGCGGGTAGACCCCATCCATCGGATTTTGAGCGAACCGCCATCATCGATTTCCCCAGCCATGTCCTGCTGATGGTGCTGGGACGTCTGGCAGGTTTTCAAGGCTGCGTCGCCAGAATAGCCGCCTGATAGTTGGCCCTAAGCGTATGCTGCATCAAGGATCTCACAAGGCGGAAAATTGTCCAGTTTCCCGATCTGGCCCTTCTTTGCACAAAACATTGAAAAACGGAGTGAATTAGCCCGACGATCTTCGTGTTCCTGCGTACAGCTGACACGTAAAAGGCTGAATGCTATTGAAGACTCTGTTGGTACATTCCACGAAGATCCCAGATCTGTGAATGCTTGAAGATACAGATCATTCGCTTGCACAAGCTTCAAAGCCTTTATCTTTCCTTTGGTAGCCAGAGCACTAACAGTGTCACACCCGCCCCATGCATGAAGCCCTGGCAATGCACTGCAAACTCCAGACCCCAAATACCGAAAGCCAACTTTCCAACGTCAATCATCTGACTCGAACCTTTGTTCTTGTCTATGAGCGACTATCGATGGTTCGGGCTGAGTTAAACAAATTTGGCTGCGGTTTTGGGGGTCTGGAGTTTGCAGTGCATTGCCAGGGCTTCATGCTGGAGCGGGTGTGACACTGTTAGTGCTCTGGCTACCCAAAGGAAAGATAAAGGCTTTGAAGCTTGTGCAAGCGAATGTCTGTATCTTCAAGTTTCACAGATCTGGGATCTTCGTGGAATGTACCAACGGGACGTCTTCAATAGCATTCAGGCCTTCACGTGTCAGCTGTACGCCAGGAAACGAAGATCGTCGGGGGCTAATTCACTCCGTTATCATATGTTCTGTGCAAAGAAGGGCCAGATCGAATCTGGACAATTGCCGCCTTGTGAAGACTCCTTGATGCAGCATACGCTTAGGGCCAACTATCAGGCGGCTATCTGGCGACGCAGCCTTGAAAACCTGCCAGACGTCCCCCCACCCATCAGCAGGACATGGCTGGGAACTCGATGATGGCGGTTCGCTCAAATCCGTGGATGGCGGGTCTACCAGCCCCAAAGATGGTCGTCTTGAATCTCATCTCTTTGCACATGCAGAAGGACGTGGTCGCCCGTCAGATTGCTCCTGCATACTGAATGGGTTGAAGTGCCCCTGTTGTGTGTAAGCTGCGGGGATGCTCAACATGGGGGCAGGATGATGCTATCGTGGCCAGGATCCCAAATGACTCTGATGGCGATTTCTGATGATTACTTTGTGTGCACTGTATATTGTATAGCATATGTTGTTCTCTATTATAATGCAGGCCAAATTGCCTGAAAATCTTTATAGACAGAAAAACGGTTTAGCAAAATGTATAATTTGGAGATCATACGGTGTTATTTGACTAAAACATGACATGTTAAATGATACCTCCGCTTCTTATTAGGAATATACATCTTATGGTGTTAAAATCAGCTCCATACTCTTTCCAACCTCTAGAAAGGATAATTAATATAATTGGCGGCCATTTTGAAATCCAAGATGGCCACCAAAGTGCAGATTTCCTATGTAACAATTTCCGCCTGCTTATTAATATCGTATGGTGTTAAAATCCTCTCCGTACGACATTCCTAACTTGCGTTATCGTCAGAATAGATAATGCCAGCGGCGGCCTAAGTCATTTT
>JACEEZ010006619.1:210000-217500 GCA_016584305.1 Chionoecetes opilio
TTACAGTAAGCTATACCTAGAATAAGATAATGGGAGCAAAATATAATGGTGCTTAAACATTTTCTCTCACTTTCCTTTTTTTCTTCAACTCCTATTATTCTTGTAATTTTGCTTATATTGAATTTTCATTCACTGTCAGAATCAACACACTTTTCTGAGCCTGATGATATATGACACGTGTCAATGCAAAACTATGTAGGTGGTAAAAAATGACAATAATGTCAAACTTGTCTGTCTAATTTAAGCCCCTTTCACACATTCACGATTCGAGCCACGGTGCTTCACGGATCATGCTCCGGTATCAGCACCGCGTGCATGTCCGTCACAATCCGTGGGACTTCGCCTGATATCCCTAGTCATTTCCATGCAAATGATGATGGTAAGCGAGTATTGCCAGTCCGTAGTATTTGCATACATTATTGGAGCGATACAATATGATGATCGCATGGTACCGCCCATGCGATGGATGCCTTACAATAAACAAAAAAGTATTCAAACAATACTAAGTTTTTGTTCTTATGCTATTTGATGTAAATCACCTCCAAAAATATTTATCAGACTTTAAATGAAGTCTTTGATGCGTTCGTTATGATTCGTTTATCGTTGCATAGAAGAACGTGTGATACCGTGAAAATCTTAGCCAAGCTGGTGACTCCGTCTCAAAGCAGATTTGCGTAAACACTGTACTCAGCTTATATCGTCCACATTACTGCTCACATATAGAATTGTGTGAATGATTAGATTATAACGTGATTTTTTGCGTAGCAGGAAGTAGGTGAAGCTATCTTATCTCAGAAATATAGCTCATGCACCCGGGAAATATACTAGCCACCTTCCTGACGTTTCTTACCTGTATTAAATCGTGATTGATTATTATGTAGCTTGGTATTCAGGCTCATGTGCTTAGTTTATAATGATATGTAATTGCAAGTCACCGTATATCCTAGTTAATGAGTTGTAGCTACCAAATAATTAGAACCAAAGGTGGTATTATGTTACACTAGGACCGAAATTCCCTACACAATTGGGAATTTGGTTTCTGTTGACCTTATTGGATTCTAGGAAACATTCTCTCTGTGAGCTTCCGTCGCAAATAATTACTTATGAAGATATGACTCGTTCATAGGGAGGAGAGAGATAAGTGTTTACGTCCGCCTCACTCTTCTTCCTCTTGTGACCTGCATCGCCTCGATTCTTCCCTTGCCGTGGACACTTTTTAATGAGGATTTGGCTTTAGTTTGGAGGTTAAAACGTGGGGTTAGGTTAGTGAGTCAAAAGGTGGGGTTAGGTTAGGTTAGGTTAGTGAGTCAAAAGGTAGGGTTAGGTTAGGTTAGTGAGTCAAAAGGCGGGGTTAGGTTAGTTTAATTTTCATATCACATATGTACACGCCTTCCTATTAAAAATATCTTATATAATATATATCTTATACAATTTTTCACATCGGCGGGACTTCTAATTTTCGGCGATAGTTCTAGTTCTTGATCTTGATATTATAGCACTCAGTATATAAATTTAATAAGCTTTTACCGGTGTTTCTGCATTCATTGATTAAATACCAGCAATAACTTGATCGGTTAGGTTAGGTTAGGTAGCTAATGTCCATGTTAGGTAAGTAAACTAGTGGGGGAGATTCAGTTAAGTTCGGATACGTAACCAATCTCAAAAATACAATTCAGATTGTTCCAAAATACATCAAATCTACCAGAAAAATATAGGTTACGAATATAACAGAGCTAAACCTAATCTAACAAGGGGGGACATGACTCCAAAGGACCCCCTTTCCTTAAATTAACCTTAACCAACAACCTTAAAAACCTCAGGCTTCCCAGTGATGTAACTTATTCTGACTAATACCATACCTTATTGTGATGACTCTTTAATCAAACTCTTCAAAGCAACAATTTCTTACTTCTGTCAAGGGGGTAAAATAATAACTAGTGATTACCAAGAAAAACAAAGGTCAGATTCTTTCAAAACACATCAAAATCTATCGGAAAAATATAGTTTTATCTGAAAAAGGAGAGGGTCACAAAAACGAACCTGTACCCTTTGGACCAGGTTTATGGTACTGTACTCTGGTCTACCGGATTTCTCGTTCCCATCGGCGAGAGTTCCAACTTTTCGTGCCGTCGAGAATTATTTTTTCTAGGACTCAATATACATATCAGTATTATTCTAGTGTTAGCCCATATTCCCCCCTCTCCCGAAAACAAGCTTGGGGGAATGTAGGGAATGAGGGAATGTAGGATATTTGACTGGGGTACAAAATAGGCGTCGCAACCACAGTTTTTGAGTTAGGGTTGTAAAGATTCCCTAGATCTAGGGTAAATGGATTGGATTTCTTCTAAGTCCAGAGACGTGTGAACCTTACGATCCTCACAAACCTAATGATAACCGGAGTGTCGAGAACACCCACCCACCCTCGCTAGGAGGTAAGGTAAAATTTTGTCATGTTTCCGAGGGGTTGAGGGGGGAGGAGCCCCCCACTAGTAGGTTAGGTTAAATTTAATAACGTTAGGAGGTTAGGTTAGCTTACTGGGGATCGAGGGAGCCGGAGCCCTCGCTAGGTTAGGTTAGGTTATATCCACTAAGAGGTTGGGTTAAATTTGGTTCTAAAAAAATTCCATAGATCCAGGGGGGAAAAACCTAGATCTAGGGAAATTAACCCAGATCTAGGGATATTAACCTAGATCTAGGGAATTTTGACTCTTACACACCTCAAAAATACTAATTTCCGACGTATTCTTTGTTCCCCACCCGAAAATGTACCTATATATCTAATAAGCTTTTTACCTGTGCTTCTGTATACATAACCTGACCGTAACCTAACCTAACCGTTACTGACAGAAATTACAACTTGGGGGGGCATGATGTGGCGGTATAAGAAAATATATTGATTCCCGCTATAAACAAGAGCTAAATTAATTCAAAACACATCAAAACTAAATAGAAAATAATAATGTCTTCGAAAAATGTGGTGGCCAATTATGAAAAACCTTTTATTCTTGCTTTTCAACTATTACAAGTGGAACTGTTGGCGAAAATTTCCCCGTCGGCGATTGTTCGGTATTATTCTAGTGCTTTCCCATACTCCCCTCTCTCCCCCAAAACAAGCTTGGGGACCTGGGGCAATGCGGGGTATTTGGCTGGGAAGATATAATGGACAAGAACTGCGCGGTCGCTACCGCCGTTTTTATACTTACGTTTTCTGTATTTTTTTTTTCAGTATACTGTGCAGTATCAATCCACTTCCGCGTAACCTTTAAACTTATATACACATTGAAGAAATGATATAGTTGTCTAATAGCGCATACAGACACAACCTCCCCATCTGGAGGCTCCCCCACCCTTTAGGAGGTTCGGTTAGGTTAAAAAACTAGTCCGTGTCTAAGAAAATGACCACGTAGTCCTCGTCCATTTTTACCATCTGGGGTACAAAATATGCGTCGCAACCACATAGTTTTTGAGTTGGGGGTAGCGTAAAACTTCCTTAGATCTAGTGAAAATTGATTGGATTTCTTCTAAGTCCAGAGACGTGGGAACCTTACGTTCCTCACAAACAGAATGATGATCAGAGTGTCGAGAACCCCCCCCACCCCTCCCACTAAGAGGTAAGGTAAACTTTTATTAGGTTACCGGGGGGTCGAGGTTGGGCGGAGTCCTCCCCTCGTTAGAAGGTTAGGTTAGATCAGTGCTATTCAACCTGGGTGGACGGTCCACCTTAGGGTGGACGAGATTTAGTGAGGGGTGGACAGCAGTCTATGGGTGGACAGGGGTGGACGAGACCATGCCCACTTGTCAGATAGAATTGTGGCTGTTCATGAGCTCTTATTGGATTTATTCCATACTAGCCGCAAAGCCGCCCTCCGGGCGGACTTTTTGGCTAGCTCCTGCGGAGGGCTATTGGTGGGCCCTCGGCCCACCACCTGTGTTCGAAGGCCCACCAAACACAGACTCTCCAGATAGCCCCTTCTAACTTTCCTGAAATCACATCACCCCCAACCCATTCACTCACCCATTACCCATCACCCCACACCCATTCACTCACCCATTATCCATCACCCCCCACTCATTCACTCACCCATTACCCATCACCACACACCCATTCACTCACCCATTACCCATCACCCCCCCCTATTCCCTCACCCATCACCCCCAACCCATCACCCCCCACCCATTCACTCACCCATCACCCCACACCCATTACCCATTACCCCACCCATTCACTCACCCATTACTCATCACCCTACATCAAGGTTTCCTCAATTCTCGCAACCCACTTTTTTGTTCACAATTCTCGCTAATAGGCTGCAAAAAAAAAGAGAAAAAAAAAGTGATCGGATCATCTCATAAGAGGGCTTAAAACCTTCCCCTGCTCGACCCGGTTCCAAAAATGTGCCATATGATGGGATTGCGCCACGGGGGACGGAACCTATACCACACACACACACAGACACACACACACACTTTCGCTTATATTATTATAAATGGCATGTAAATTTTTATATTACAAAATAATAATAATAATAACAATAATAATAATAATAATAATTCATCATTTTATGATGAAACATCGATATGTTATTTTTTTTTTGCGCCCACTGTACAGCAATGCAAATGTTGTTCCTTCAAAACTTGCACGTCACTTGAAGACTAAGCACCCAGAACACCAAAACAAATCAAATCAATTCTTTGAGGCAACTTTCAAAGAATATTGGAAACAACAAGCTACCTTCACAAGTCAAGTCAAGCCCTCTGACACGAAATCACTTGTTCTTGCTTCTCTTAAGATGACACATATTATCATGAAGAAAAAACAACCTTTCACTCAACTCGAAAATGTTGTACTGCCATGCCTTGAAGTAGCAGCTGACCTTATACATGGAGGGAAAGAAGCAGTAAAGAAGATAAAGCAGATCCCATTGTCAGATACTACATGTCGCCGGTCCGCGATGTTAGCTGATGATTTGAAGGAACAGCTTGTTCAAAAACTGCGCCTAGCCCCTTCATTAGCCATACAACTGGACAAAACCACAGACATAGGAAGGGAAGCCCAGTTGATTGTTTACTGTCGGTTTCCAGACTTAGAAGCTAAAACCATAGCTGAGCACTATTTGGGTTGCCTCCAACTGGGAATAGAAACAACAGCACAATATATTTTCCAGAAACTGATTGATTTCATGACGGAGGAAGATATTGACTGGTCAAGATGTAAGTCAGTTACTACTGATGGCGCAAGAGCAATGGTTGGTGCAGTCAATGGTGTTGTGAAAAAAAATCCAAGCTGTCTCACCAAATTGTGTTCCAATTCACTGTGTGATTCACAGGGAGGCCTTAGTGGCAAAACGACTGAATGAGGCAAGAAATGCTAATGAGAAAAATGACTTGGAGCTACTTCTTGCTGATGTCGTCAAAATGGTGGGTTCTATCCGTGGTAATGCAAAAAAAACACAATGTTCAGTGAACTGTGTATGGATATGGACATCAACTTTACCAAACTACTCCTTCATACTGAAGTGCGTTGGCTATCCCGTGGAAAGGTCCTCAATCGAGTGTTGGCACTGAGGGAGCTACTTGGTGTTTTCTTTGCTGAAGAAGCATATCCCATGGGAGTTGAGTTTCAGGACACCTACTGGCTGGCAAAGCTGTCTTACATGGCTTCGATCTTTGATCATTTGAACAAGCTAAACATCAGTCAGCAAGGCAAAGGTGGGGATATTTTTACAAGTATTGGGAAAATAAATAGATTCAAACTAAAGTTGAAAAAATGTGAAACCAATGTAAAAAATAAAATGTTCTCTGAATTTGAATCCTTTAATAACTATATGAGAGATTATTGCTGGGAACATAATATGCAGGCAACAAAGCAAACATTGGATTTACGAATGTCCCACTTGATTGTCAGGCACCTTTCATTGATGCAGGAAAACCTTGAATTGGATTTCCCAGAAAGTGAGAATGAACACCTAAACTCCAATATGTGGGTTCTTAATCCATTTTCAGATGAAGTCACTGATTATACGGATGCCCTATTGGAGCTTCGAACATATTTATCTCAAAAACAAGCTTTCAAGACATTCGACCATCCCATGGATTTCTGGGTTGCCCTGCTAGATGTTCACGATTATGAAAAATTTGCCAACCAGGCAACAGACACGTTTGTGCAGATGCCAACATCATATCTGTGTGAGCAAGGTTTCTCTGCCTTAGTTTCAATCAAGACAAAGAAAAGGAATGCCATTCTAAATTTGGATCCCCTCATGCGGGGTACACTTGAAAATCGCCTGATGCCTAGATTTGAGCTGATAAAAGAAAAACTACAACAGCAGCCAAGTCATTGAAAATATCCTGTTTCTTGAGGGAAAATGTTTTGTGTTCTGTAATACCAAATATGTATATTACCTATGTGTACTTTTTCTTTCTGTTTCTTGACATTTTTTGTTCTTCTTTGTTCTGTTCCAAAAAATATGTTTGATTTACTCTTGTATAAACTGACTGCACTATGTATAAATGGAAGTATAAATAATTTGTAAATTGAAAATGAAATAAAAGTTTATTTCCTGCTAAAGGGAAATACACTTTTTGTCCTGCTTACAATATTGCAGAATTGTAGAATGAAATTTAAAAGGAAAACCAAATGCAATGCAGATCATGAACAAATATTTTTTTTTTTTGAAGAGAAACTTCTTTGTTCTGCAATTCCAAATAATTTCAATGTTTTCTTGTATCATTAGAAAGCATTTTCTACTGTACTAGAAGAATATGCATACATGCAAATACAAAATGACTTCACTATTGCTTTTTCTTCCCTACATAATTGTAGAATGTAAATTAAAGGTTAGAACCATTAGATTTTAAATATATACATTATATATATATATATAATATATATATATATATATATATATATATATAATATATATATATATATATATATACACGAGTGACTATGTAGGGTGGACAGCTTTGATCAAATCACCACTATGGGTGGACGACATCAAAAAAGGTTGAAGAGCACTGGGTTAGATTATCGGGTGATAACGCTAGGAGGTTAGGTTAGATAATTATCGGGGGGTCTAAAGGGGCAGAGCCCCACGTTAGGAAGTTAGGTTCAATTTGCTTTGGTTAGGTAGATTACCGGGGTCGAGGGGGGCAGAGCCCCCCGCTTGGAAATTAGGTTCAATCTGGTTGGGTAAATTTTGACGCATCATTTGCTCTCCACCCGAAAACCCCGCATTCCCACAGGTCCCCAAGCTTGCTTGGGGAAAGGAGGAGAGTATGGGCAAACGCTACAAATTTAACCACGTACGCTGATTCATAAAAGCCGTACGCTGGGACCTGGGATACGTATTTAACAAAAAACAGCTGGTCGCATTGTTTACATATCGAGCAGTGTTACAAGCGAGCGGCTGGTACAGCAACATACCAAATACATGTATATGTAAGGGGTAGGCGATATGTATATGATTCATAAATACATATAATAATGCAAATCAAAGA
>JACEEZ010006619.1:222500-240000 GCA_016584305.1 Chionoecetes opilio
AAAGGTTAGTAAAGTAACATTTGTTTTTCATCTGGTTTCCTAGTTTTCACAAAGGCTTCAATGTAAAAAAGAAAATAATTATTCCATCTCCCTTGATCTAAATTTCATTGCCAGTCGCGTCATCGGACTAAGGCACAGTTGCAAGAAATGGACGTTTTCCATCGAGTACACGATAGTGAGTGGGGCGCCCGACCGTCGTGATACTCCATTGATAAGTTTCATGAACGGTGGCTGATTTTGCCTCCATCGGCATGATGTCCCGACGTCGGGAGCGAGGTGTACCAACCGGTGCGATAAATAGAATGATAATATTTACTACTATAAAGAAATTCATTCCTGTCATTTCTATCATGAATTATTTATTGTTTTCTATAACATAAAAATATACTAATACTTGTATTAGCAATGCTGTTTTCAATAGAAAGAGGCGGTACGAAAAGATTTCACAAGTTCTGAGGTTGGTCATTTGAGTTACCATGACAACGCCACGCTGGTGTTCACCTCTCCTCTCTCTCTCTCTCTCTCTCTCTCTCTCTCTCTCTCTCTCTCTCTCTCTCTCATGGTTACAATTTATTTGCGTTTCTAGATGATTCTAGTCAGTAATATTTAGCCATATTACTTATTATCATTTCGAAATGGTAACTGCATAAAAGTAACACATACATTCAATTATAGTTAAAGTTTGTTCACTTATATCCCAGCGGGAATACCGAGCGGGTATAGGCGTTGGTTAGGGCTGCAAGGATCCGTTGAGGAACCATATGAGCCCTGGTGATGTCCTATGATGCGCTCACAGGCGTGGTACTGACCCTAAGGGCCAGTTGCAAGAAGGTTTCGTCGTGTGCCCTATAGGGTCCCGACGTGGAAATGCCCGACTGCACAGGTTCAAGAACAGCGTCATTTCACCCCCATCGTGTGCCCCATCGGGAAAAAATCGTCGGGCAGTAACCCCCTACCGATGAGATGATCGATGAGCACCATATGTTATCAAATACCTCCATTGAACATCAATAATCAACATATTCAATATGTGACACATTTCTGAGGAAGAATCAATGCGGTTACTAAGCCAAAAAGGCAGCTAATTCATAATTTTCAGTTGCCGTGAACTCAAGACAAGCGGATGGATGTCCGCGCCACCTATTGGCAGCGGCTGGCGATATAGTAGGGCGGGTGGGCGGAGTCCATCCACACCTCAGGACGATACGTTGTCATCTACCTTACCTGTGCCTTCCTGAAGAAGACTGATCAACTACCACGCCTGTGAACGCATCTTAGGACATCACCAGGGCTCATATGGTTCCTCAACGCATCCTTGCAGCCCTAAACAATACCAATACCCGCTCGCTATTCCCGCTGAGATATAAGTGAACAAACTTTAACTATGATTGAATGTACGTGTTTCTTTTATGAAGTTACCATTTCGAAATGATAATAAGTAAACATTACTGACTAGAATTATCTAGAAACGCAAATGAATTGTAACCATGCGAGAGAGAGAGAGAGAGAGAGAGAGAGAGAGAGAGAGAGAGAGAGAGAGAGAGAGAGAGAGAGAGAGAGAGAGAGAGAGAGAGAGAGAAGGAGGATTACATAGGACTACATAGGAATAACAGACACCAGGAGACCTATTTGTCCATGACGAGGGTATCTGCTGAAACTACATACTACTAACTATCAACTACATGTAAGAAAACAGTTGGAAAATTATACCATGTCCCTAAAAGATAGGAACATGGAAGTTTCGTAGTGCAGAAAGATAGGGTATGAAATATACTAACTACAACTACCACTACCACTACAACTAATCGATACGGGGGACTGGATACGAAATCGCACTATCAATACCCATTTACTTTACAGTGCGCGTCAAGTCTGTTTTTAAATGTAGTTATTGTGCTGGCTCCGACAACATTTGCTGGTAACTTGTTCCATCGATCAACGACTCTAACATTGAAATAATTTTTACGGAGATCGGTGATGCAACGTTGACCGTTTAGTTTTAAACCATTATTTCTTGTTGTCACTTGAGTTGAAAGCTCGAATAGGTTCTCTTGATTAATGACATCAAATCCTTTTAGGATCTTAAAGGTTTCTATCAAGTCCCCACGGATTCTTCGATCCTTTAAGGAAAACATATTAAGTTTCCGCAGTCTCTCTTCATAAGATGAATTTCGCAGAGATGGAATTTGTTTGGTTGCTCTTCTTTGCACTGATTCCAATTTGGCTTGATCTTTTACGAAACAGGGCGACCAGAATTGAACGGCATATTCCAAGAGGAGGAGGAGGAGGAGGAGAAGGAAGTTCAGCTGGAATGCCATCGTGAAGTTATTATGGTAACTCAAATAACCAACCTCAGAACTTATGAAATCTTTTCGTACCGCCTCTTACTATTGAAAACAGCATTGCTAATAGCAGTATTAGTTTATTTTTATGCTATAGAAAACAATAATTCATGATAGAAATGACAGGAAGGAATTTTTTTATAGTAGTAAATATTATCATTCTATTTATCGCACCGGTTGGTACACCTCGCTCCCGACGTCGGGACATCATGCCGATGGGAGCAAAATCAGCCGTTCATGAAACTTATCAATGGAGTATCACGACGGTCGGGCGCCCCACTCACTATCGTGTACTCGATGGAAAACGTCCATTTCTTGCAACTGTGCCTAACACATAAAGTCACACATAAATAGACATCTTTTAAAGTGATCGGTCACGTGCACTAATCTATAATAATATAAGCGAAAGTGTGTCTGTCTGTCTGTCTGTCTGTGTGTGTGTGTGTGTGTGTGTGTGTGGTATAGGTTCCGCCCCCCGTGGCGCAAACACCTCATATGGCACATTTTTGGAATCAGGTTGACCAGGGGAAGGTCATAAGCCCACTTATGAGATGATCCGATCACTTTTTTTTTCTTTTTTTTTTAGCAGCCTATTAGCGAGAATTGTGAAAACAAAAGTGGGTTGAGAGAATTGAGGAAGCTTTGATGTAGGGTGATGGGTAATGGGTGAGTGAATGGGTGGGGTGATGGGTAATGGGTGTGAGGTGATGGGTGAGTGAATGGGTGGGGGGTGATGGGTTGGGGTGATGGGTGATGGGTGAGGGAATAGGTGGGGGGTGATGGGTAATGGGTGAGTGAATGGGTGTGTGGTGATGGGTAATGGATGAGTGAATGGGTGTGTGGTGATGGGTAATGGGTGAGTGAATGGGTGGGGGGTGATGGGTAATGGGTGAGTGAATGGGTGGGGTGATGGGTAATGGGTGTGGGGTGATGGGTGAGTGAATGGGTGGGGGGTGATGGGTTGGGGGTGATGGGTGATGGGTGAGGGAATAGGTGGGGGGTGATGGGTAATGGGTGAGTGAATGGGTGTGTGGTGATGGGTAATGGGTGAGTGAATGGGTGGGGGGTGATGGGTAATGGGTGAGTGAATGGGTGGAGGGTGATGGGTAATGGGTGAGTGAATGGGTGGGGGGTGATGGGTAATGGGTGAGTGAATGGGTGGGGGGAATACATACATTTCTACATCCATGATTTCAGGAAAGTTAGAAGGGGCTATCTGGAGAGTCCATGTTTGGTGGGCCGAAGGCCCACCAAACACAGGTGGTGGGCCGAAGGCCCACCAATAGCCCTCCGCAGGAGCTAGCCAAAAAGTCCGCCCGGAGGGCGGCTTTGCGGCTAGTTGAAGATAAACCTTTCTTTCTTCTCTTACCGTATTCTTGTTGAGGTACTTTTGTTGCATCAAAAGGACTGACTAAATACTTTTTTCACCTCCATGGCACATAGCTAAAGAAGAACTACATGAGAAGAGACAGTCAGCATAATTTGTACCACCGCGTCTCCCTTGAACAACTCATACTCAGGAACATCACAAGGCCGCTGTCATCCATCTCGTTCACGAGTATTAAAACTACCGAAGCACCTCAGAGACGCCAGGGAGAAGGAAAGCAAACCCACAAGTGGCTGCGTCAAACCGGCGTCACACTAGCAGCTAGCTCGTGGCTCACCGAGCACCAAGCATTTGCTGGCAAAATTTTAAATTGCTTGAGCGACAGCTCATGGCTGGTGCTCCGGATGGACGCTGAGCAACTGTCCAAACCACGAGCAAGTGCCCCAAGACCAAGACCAAGTAAGATGGCCGCCTTCTGCCCAAGCATTATTTTTATGTCTCCCCAAAATAATTTTCTCTCTCCGTATTATATGGGACTCATTCATTACCTATATGATACTGGAAAATGTGAGAGTAAACCCAATGTTATGGGACCACTCAAAAATTTCCAGCAGGAGCATGCTAAAAAGTAGCAAGTAGTATATCATCACCATATTTTCTTTAATTTTTACCCAAATGGACCCCCTGATTACTGATGTATAAGTAATATGATCGGTAAATTGGGTCAGTTGACCACTAGGAATACTAAAAATACTAAATACTGCGAATACTAAAAAAGAAGGTATCATTTAATGGGAATATGACTGAGTGCAATTAGTTTACACTTGAAGATTAGGGTAAGTTTAGGGTAGTTTGCTTTTCTTATTGTGATCATTTATGTTGCAATGCTAGAAATGGTAAACAAAATCCCTTGATCAACACATTTCCATACAAAAATGTGGTAAGTTTTGTTTTCTCAGCATCCTGTTATTTTTAGAACAAAACTATTTATAGTTATTGATTTTAATGTTTAAAAAAAAAAATTGCCTGCAAAATCACATGAATTTTCGTGTCAAAGCAGTATGTGCCATTTCTGCCTTAGTTTGTATATTTTCTTAGGACCGCACTGACGATGATGCTCAGTACCAAAGCCGTCTGTATGTAAAGGCCTGCGCCTGAGATTGATGACGTCACGGACGGCGTCTGTACGAGGCCACCGAGATGACAAGTTTACCTACCTAATTATATGTTTATCAGTATAAAAGATATATTGTTATCTTCGGAAATGTTTGTTCTATAATATTATCAAATAAAAACCCGTAAAACACATTAAAGAAATGCCATTATGAGACTCTCAAGAAATACACATGAACTTAAACTCTTCGCCATTTAATATTTTTCTCGAAAACATTTTACATGGAGAATATCAATAGAAGCGGAATTTAATTCGCTTTCCATTGCTATATTTTGTTTTCTGATAAATGAATTAGCAGCATGCATAAATTAGCGTTAACTAAATACATAACATCATGAAATCGGGTAATTTCGTACCTAATATATGTTTATCAGTATAAAAGATATATTGTTATCTTCGGAAATGTTTGTTCTATAATATTATCAAATAAAAAACCGTAAAACAGACTAAAGAAAGGCCATTATGAGACTCACAAGAAATATGTATGAACTTTAACTCTTCGCCATTTAATATTTTGCTCAAAAACATTTTACATGGAGAATATCAATAGAAGCGGAATTTAATTAGCTTTCCATTGCTATATTTCATTTTCTGCTAAATGAATTAGAACCATACATAAATTAGCGTTAACTAACTAAAAAGATCATGAAATCGGGTAATTTTTCCCGATTGATGATGTTATTTATTTAGTTAACGCTAATGTATGTATGGTTCTAATTCATTTAGCAGAAAACAAAATATATCAATGGAAAGCTAATTAAATTCCGCTTCTATTGAATTTCTCCATGTAAAATGTTTTCGAGCAAAATATTAAAAGGCGAAGAGTTTAAGTTCATGCATATTTCTTGAGAGTCTCATAATGGCATGTCTTTAGTGTGTTTTACGGGTTTTTATTTGATAATATTATAGAACAAACATTTCCAAAGATAACAGTATATCTTTTATACTGATAAACATATATTAGATAGGAAATTACCCGATTTCATGATGTTATGTATTTAGCTAACGCTAATTTATGCATGCTGCCAATTCATTTATCAGTAAACGAAATATATCAATGGAAAGCGAATTAAATTCCGCTTCTATTCATATTCTCCATGTAAAATGTTTTTGAGCAAAATATTAAATGGCGAAGAGTTAACAGTGGGTGAAAGGTGGGTGCAATGAGAGCCGTACCGCCCGTACATCCTCACACGCAGAAAGCTCGGCTCCTACTGACTCGCATAGCAGACTCTGCTACTGACGTCACGTCCATCTCGCTCTCCCAGGCGCAGGCTTTTACATACAGACGGCTTTGCCCCCACCCGCTTCTCCGTGAACGTGGGCGAGGGAGACATCTACGCGGCCTACATGAGTGACCAGCTCGCCCTGAACCGCCTACACAGAGAAGGAGAAGGAAAAGGAGAAAACAAGGAGACAAAAAGGTACAATCCCAGCCTTGAGAGAGAGAGAGAGAGAGAGAGAGGAGAAGAGAGACGAGAGGAGACGAGAGAAGAGATATTGAATGCCAACAGGTAAATGCCAGAGAGAGAGAGAGAGAGAGAGAGAGAGAAGAGAGAGAGAGAGAGAGAGAGAGAGAGATAATCGAGAGAGAGAGAGAGAGATTGAAATGCCAAAAGGGTAAAATGTGCCAGACAGACAGAGAGAGAGAGAGAGAGAGAGAGGAGAGAGAGAGAGAGAGAGAGAGAGAGAGAGAGAGAGAGAGAGAGAGAGAGAGAGAGAGAGAGACCGACCGACCGACATACAAACAGACAGACACACTGACAGACAAACCGACAGACAGACAAACAAACAGACACAGACAGACATCCGGAACAACTACTACTTAACAAAATATGAACGTTTCTTTCCTTCTAGATAGTGAAAAAAATGTGTGTTGCAAATTATACCAGTCGACCAATCAAATGTACAAAGAATAAGAGTTAAAACATTGCTATGGAAGTTTTCAGAAATGTAACGTGACTATAAGACGAAGTTCCATAAGAAACATAAGAACATAAGAAAATAAGGAAGCTACAAGAGGCCACGAGGCCTACACGTGGTAGTTCCTGTCACCTAACACTACCTACATCCACCTTTCATCCCCATCCATGAACCTATCCAGCTCCCCTTTAAAGCTCCCCAATGACTCAGCACTAACTACCTGTCTACTGAGACCATTCCATTCATTCACCACCCTATTTGTGAACCAGTTTTTCCCTATTTCCTTTCTAAATCTACGCTTTTCCAGCTTGAATCCGTTACTTCTTGTTCTACCCTGGTTAAAAGCCGTAAGAACTTTTCCTACCTCTCCTTTATTAAATCCCCTTATCCACTCAAAAACTTCTATCAGTTCCTATCTATACTTGCACGTTATTCAAATGTTCATGTTGATACTCGCGTTTTCTTTATCATTTCTGCTCCAGTATGTAGTGGAGATACTATTTACTTCTAGAAACCAAACTTATGTTACTTATTGACACGGGAAAAAGCAAAAGAAAACCAGTCAGGAGAAAAGAGCATAATACTTCCTATGCGGTGAGACTGAGAACTTGAGAAGTGTGTTGGGTTTTGTGTTATTTTTATAAGTAAGTAAGTAAGTATAATAAGTAATGATATGTAAGTAAGTAAGTATAGTAAGTAATAATAAGTAAGTAAGTAAGGAAGTAAGCCTAGGTGGTAGTCAGGGGCACGCCTCTTAATCCCCTACACTGCAGGGAATATTAATTTTCTGTCAATGAATTAATGACAGATGGGATTCCTATGACAGCAGTGTAAGGATCTTCTTAGATAAAGACAACATTTTCATGAATTTGAATCAATTCATTTTTTGTCTAATTTGCATGGCGTCTTCAGTAACAAAATTAATCCTTTTGTTCACTGTACGTGATTAAATATTCTTATCGCTACGGATCAGAGACACTTATCTATATCTATTGTTTGAGTCTGTGTCTCACTCCATGTGGCGGGAGCGGCTGCCCTGAGCCTGCCTTTGCCTCAGGGCTGTCGCTCCCTCGCGCTCCCTTGTGGCAGCCACTTGTCGCGCCCAAGCAACACGGGCTGCACCAGAAAGACGTGTTGGAGGCGTATTGGCATCTCTCAAATCTAACGTTGCCTTGTTTTTCCGCGCTCTTCTTCCCTTAACCTCGGTCGCTGGAGTCGCAGTCGCCTGCCTTTCCCTCAGGGCAATCACACCCTGGCGCTCCTTTTCAACTTCTGGGAAAACAGGAAGAGGAGTTGCTTCCACCTCATCCATGTTTCCATCTCTCCCATCCCCTTCCAGCTCATCTTCCCCACGGAGGGAAGCAGCCTCATCATCGACCTGCTTTTCCTGTAACTCATCTTCACTCTCTTCGTAAATCACTTCCATGGAATTTCGGTATTTCGGTATGAATTTTCGGTATGCATTTCGGTAACGTTCGTGGCTGTCCACCTCTTGGTGCCTCGCAACACTTTCCTTCTGCTGAGCCTGCCTTTGCCTCAGGGCTGTCGCTCCCTCGCGCTCTCCTTTTGGCAGCCACTTGTCGCGCCCAGGCCACACGGGCGGGACCCAGAGGAGGCCAAGGCACAGCCACCATTACCGGATCAAAGTCTGCCTTGTTGGGACGCATTTTTCTTTTCTCTTGATTTCCCTTTTCTTCCTTCTCTATTCTTCGCTTCTTCCCGTCGGCCGGTGGAGTAACTGCTTTACAAGACCGCTGTTCAGGCTTCTCCACCTCCTCCTCCTCCTGGGGATCTTCGGCTTGACGTTCAACAGCTGCGGTGCTGATCACGTCTTCCTCCACTCTTACCTCTTCCTTAACCGACAGTGTCTCGGAGGTGTCTATGCTTGTCTGTTCCATGACTTTGTTGAACGACTGTATATCTTCTGTAACTGGTTCGTCGTCAATGACAGAAACTATAGATGATACATTCTCCACATCCGATATTGCCTCTTTGACAACTGGACCAGTCAATGACGCCTTCTCTTCGGTTGCCATCAGTAAATCTTCTATAACTGACATCACTATTTTTTCAGTATTCTTAACCTTCTTCTTACGACGTCGCCGAGTTTTCTTTGCCTTCGAGTGTTCGGTACTCTTTTCGTCGATGGTCTCGGAGACTTCCTGGTTCTGGTCCACTTTTGTCTGCATCTCAGACATTTCCTCGTCCTTTTCAACTTCTGGGAAAACAGGAAGAGGAGTTGCTTCCACCTCATCCATGTTTCCATCTCTCCCATCCTCTTCCGGCTCATCTTCTCCACGGAGGGAAATCGCCTCATCATCGACCTGCTTTTCCTGTAACTCATCTTCATTCTCTTCGTAAATCACTTCCATGTAATTTCGGTATTTCGGTATGAATTTTCGGTATGCATTTCGGTAACGTTCGTGGCTGTCCATCTCTTGGTGTCTCGCAACACTTTCCTTCTGCTGAGCCTGCCTTTGCCTCAGGGCTGTCGCTCCCTCGCGCTCTCTTTTGGCAGCCACTTGTCGCGCCCAAGCAACACGGGCTGCACCGCAAAGTGTTGGAGGCGTATTGGCATCTCTCAAATCTAACGTTGCCTTGTTTTTCCGCGCTCTTCTTCCCTTAACATCGGTCGCTGGAGTCGCAGTCGCCTGTCTTTCCCTCAGGGCAATCACACCCTGGCGCTCATTTTCAACTTCTGGGAAAACAGGAAGAGGAGTTGCTTCCACTTCATCCATGTTTCCATCTCTCTCATCCCCTTCCAGCTCATCTTCTCCACGGAGGGAAGTAGCCTCATCATCGACATGCTTTTCCTGTACCTCATCTTCACTCTCTTCGTAAATCACTTCCATGGAATTTCGGTATTTCGGTATGAATTTTCGGTATGCTTTTCGGTAACGTTCGTGTCTGTCCACCTCTTGGTGCCTCGCAACACTTTCCTTCTGTTCTTCAACATACGCAGATCTGCTTTTCCATTCAACATGCACGATGACTGGAGATACGAATCCTGTGTGGCGTGTCGAGGTTATGCAGGCGTTACCATCATCGTCCTTTGCATTAGATTCTTGCTTGGATGATAGAGATTCCTCGCCTTTGAGCTTCACAACAGAACTAATGGTCGCGTGTTCCTGCTCATGTTTCGTTTCCTCGGCGATCTCTCCGGACGAGTTGCTCACCACGTCAGGGCAAGGCTCGCTGGGGCGTGCCAGGGACTGAGGCGAGTCTGGCAGCTCGCAGATGGGAAGAGGAACATTTTCTACAACCGGTGGTGCCTCTTCGATAACAGGCTTGGTAAAAGACACCTTTTCTTCGGTTGCAATCAGTATATCTTCTATAACTGACAGAACTATTTTTTCAGTATTATTACATTTCTTGCTCTTCTTCTTACGACGCCGGCGAGTCTTCTTTGCCTTCGTCTGTCCGGTTTTTGTTTCGCTGGCTGTCTCCTGTTCACTCTTCTCCTCTTGCCTCTGCTTGTCCGTCACTTCTTCGGTTGCTATCAGGATATCTTCTATAACTGAACGAACTATTTTTTCAGTATTAAATTTCTTGCTCTTCTTACGACGCCGGCGAGTCTTCTTTACCTTCGTCTGTCCGGTGTTTCTTTTGCTGGCTGCCTCGGAGTCCTGTTCGCTCTTCTCCTCTTGCCTCTGGTCGTCCGTCACTTCTTGGTTCTTTTCAACCTCCACGAAGACAGGGACAGTAGTCTCACCCTTCATAGAGGAGAGAGGCGACGCGGTCCGCTGCTCCTCCACAGCTTCCCTCTGTGCCGGGGCGTTGCGGGGCCCGCGTCGTGCCCGCCTGCGGGAGCAGCAGCCTCGGAGGAAGCAGCAGCCCTTGGCCTGGTCCTCCTCACTGGAGTCTTCGCCGCGGGTCATGGCGCAAGAATCATCACCAGATGTATCGGCGCTTTGGTCCTTGCTTTCTTTCTTATTGATGAAGCAGTTGCCCATCGTCGTCTACCCTTAACTCAGACACTCTGTCGCCGCCAGCAGGCTAGGTGAAAATATTAAAAATGTGCTTGGATCTAACAACATGTCCTTTTATGGCACAGGAGATAATATGCTTCACTAACCAATAGCAGAGCCATAGATATCTACGACTCTGACCCTTAGCGATCCTTATGCAAGGGTTCCAAGTCAAATATTGTACTAACTCCATGCTCTTGTTAATACACCTAGATCCAAGCTGGAGCAGATGGGGAACCAATCATGGATCATGACTACAAGTGACTACACACACACACACACACACACACACACACACTTCCTAAAGTTCCACTATTCCTAACTCCAACCTCAATCAGGAGTCACCACCATCACCACCTTCGCCGCCGCGGACTCCTCGTCCTGCCACAGCTCCTGCAGGCAGTGCGTGTGGGCAGCGTGCCGTGGTGTCTGTCGTGGCCGCGGGACCAGCGTCTAGCCACACTCAGGCGTCAAGGGGCTCTCCTGCCCCTCGCCCTCAGCCTCCTCCTCGCGGGGGGCGGCCCTCTTCTCACGCCGCGCAGGCACGAGCACGAGCACGGGCAGGGGCACGGGCAGGTGAAACACGCCGTGCTCCCCCTACGACACATGCGTGCCCTCCCTCGCCGCTGCGGCCCACGGCCCCGGCGAGGCCCTGGCTTCCAGGGGCGCCGGGGGAAGGCGGGGTCTCGGCTGCTTGAGGCGAGGCACGAGCGGCGCCACTGCCGGCGAGGCCGCAGCGGGCGGCTCGAGGTCCTCCTCCAGGAAGTCCTCGACGCAGGTGCGGGCCCGTACCTTGAGGGGAGGCGCCTCAGGCATGGGCTGTGCCAAGGCCGTCTCAATACATACAGACGGCTTTGTCAGTACTCGGCAAACCGTGTGTTGTTGAGTGTGAAGGAGGTGCGCTCGCCACCAAATCTACGATGCTTGGCAAACCAAGAAAAAAAATAATGACTAGTTCGACGTTGCATTTACCTGGTATACGTCATTTCCATTCCTTCCTTCTCTTATAAAGTTCGTTTATCCTATTGCACCTCTCTCTCTCTCTCTCTCTCTCTCCTCTCTCTCTCTTTCTCTCTCTCTCTCTCTCTCTCTCTCTCCTGGATATAATGTGTGCAAGTAGAGGCACGTGTGTTCCTGTCACCCGCACTGCTCCACACAGCCTCGCTGATGGGCCACGTCGCCCACACTATGTAGGAAACTAGTCCGTAATGACAGGCTTCAAGCTTGTCAATTATACTCAGCAAAGGAACAGGTGATGTCTGGACGCTGGACAAGAAAAATGTGAGGACGGTGTTACCTGAAGAAGGGGCAAAACCTTGGTCCTGTACAGTGGCAGGTGGTAATGAAGGGCAGGTAGAGGTGAACCGCGGGTACGACTGACTAGGAGTAATTGCGGTAAACATAATCAAAGTTGTCGTTGAAACTGACCAGGGTTTATTTCTGAGATTAGATAAAAAATATTCAATAAATAATGAGCACGTGGATAAATAAAATTCAACACTGCTTGAATCTTCAATATTTCTATATAAGCTCACTGTCTTTCCCTTCAAACACGTCAGGGTGGCTCGGTTGGTAGAGCTGCGAGCTCGCGTGTAGCGTCCCTGCATTCGGTCAGCGGTTCGAGTCCCCCAAGTTCGTCCTGGCGTGTGGTGGCGCTTTGTATAGTCAATCTTATATATATCAATAGTATATCTTCTAATAACCTTGTTGTTGGTACTTGCAAAGTGTCTAGATAGGATCAAAGTATCTTATCTTATCTTTCCCTTCAAATTATTATATCGTAGGCATTCATCGAAACTAAAAATATAAATAGTTTACTACTTTCCTTCATTTATAATCAGTTCCAATCCTATCTTCTTCCTATAACTCCAACGTCAACTCGTCGCCAGAAATTTTATTTTTTCTTATTATTTAATCGGTCACTGACTGTAGTCATTGATATCGGTCAACTCGTCTCTAGATCGGACAGCTTCCCGTACTTCGCCGTTCCAATATCCCTGCAGATAATGTAAGAGATAAACATTTGTTGTAAAGTTACCGGTACGAGAAGAATAGTAGGTCTCATTTTGTGTGTGTGCGTGTGTCCCTTAATGCTTATAAGGCGACACTTGCACACAGGCAATATTGAACTGTTGGTGCGGAATGAGGAAAACTAGATGAAAGCGGGGGACAGATTTGGCGGCAAAGGTTGAATCCTTTTGCGAAATATTTGTGAAAATTTGCTATAAAGGAGAGAGAGAGAGAGAGACATTAAGACAAAAATACCAAATCACATAAACAGACAAGCAAATATGGAAATTATATCAACACCAACTTTCTCTTTTTTTTTTCTCTCTCTCTCTCTCTCTCTCTCTCTCTCTCTCTCTCTCTCTCTCTCTCTCTCTCTCTCTCTCTCTCTCTCTCTCTCTCTCTCTCTCTCTCTCTCTCTCTCTCTCTCTCTCTCTCTCTCTCTCTCTCTCTCTCTCACTCCGATATTTCGCTCAATATATTAAACAGGACACATTCATCATTGTCCTAACGCCTCAAAACCTCATCAGAACGTCTTCCACTATTTTCTCTTCTCACCTCTCGCACCTTCCTTCTCGCCCTGGTATTCCTCTTCCCTTATTCCGGATCTCTACCAGGACCTTCCCCTCTCGCTTTTGCACCCATAACGACAACTCCACTATGTATTCTGAGAGGACGAACCAAGGCCCCAGATTTACCAATGTCTCTTCTTCGGCTTGTTTCTCTCCCCTTTAAACACCAGACGTCAGAAAAAAAAAACATTTGGTGCAGGTGTTGGCAGGAAATATCAAGACGACTTGCGAGGTAATTTTTTTGTTCTCTCTCTCTCTCTCTCTTCGGTCTCTCATCTCTCTCTCTCTCTCTCTCTCTCTCTCTCTCTCTCTCTCTCTCTTCTCTCTCTCTCTCTCTCTCTCTCTCTCTCTCTCTCTCTCTCTCTCTCTCTCTCTCTCTCTCTCTCTCTCTCTCTCTCTCTCTCTCTCTCTCTCTCTCTCTCTCTCTCTCTCTCTCTCTCTCTCTCTCTCTCTCTCTCTGTATAGAACATGTGTAAACCACCACCACCACCTCCTCCCATTCTTCTTTCTCCTGCTCCTGCTCCGCCTTCTCCTCCTCCTCCATCTATTCCTCCTCCTCCTCCTTGTCCTCATCATCAGCAATAAACAAGTTGTCTGTTATGAGAAGAGAAATGTGTTCTGTCATATTTGTAGAGTGGCAAAATATATATATAATTCCTCCCAAAAAAATTGTATTCGTGCATGCTGTAAAAGTGGTGATCAAGTTAATTCCTCGAAAAAACGTCCGCCATTTTCGTGACGTCACAAGATGTACAGGCGCGGAAACTGAGCGGGCCCGAGACTGTCCGAGCCGAGCCGAGTGTGTATATCCACGACAACACAAGCGGCAAGCCAGCCACCATCGCCTTTTTATCTTGTATTTTGGGGGGAATTGAGATGAATATCTTCCCTGGTGTTGACCTGCCAGTAGTAGTGCACATTGGCACATAGCACCAATTAAGTTTATTTCATCTTAACCTTTGGCATGGCTTGACTGGTGTCATTATCGGTAAACACATCGTGCATAGCCTCCGCTGCCTCCCGCAGGTGTAAATCTGATGACGTCACGACCAACGTCGGAGCTTTTTGCAGTCACGTGACATTTGGGCAACTTTAAACCTATTTTTCTTATATATTTCTGGCTTTTTTCTTTGAAATGATAATGTTTAGAGTGATTTTTAACAGTCTAGGAATCTATTGGCCAACCGATTACGAAAATCATTTTGTTAGGGAACTTGTCTATTATATGGCAATAACATTGAAAACATGTGTAGTTTATTCAATCAATCAATCATTAAGGGCATACGACGGGGGGGGGGGGGGGGTCGCTTCGCCCACCCTACGACGACCCTCCTAGGGGTCACCACGCGCGAGTCCCCATGCAGGCTTCCTTCCCATACCAACCAGGTCTCGACAGGAAACATCAACTTGCTCATGCCACGAGCCTTGTGGGCGCCACCTTTGCCTCCTCCACGCCGGATTGTCTCTTACAGATATAACAAGGTAGGAAGGATCGGTTTCAGGGTAGCTTGCCACATGCCCATATAGCCAAAGTTGGCGCTGACGGACTATGCAGGTAATAGGCCTCGATTCAGTTTCACGGTGCAATCGGTGATTTGACACGTAATCATCTCAGCGATACCCTATGATTTCTTTGGCCTGTCTTGAGACAGCCGCGAAGACTATCGGGGTAATTTTTCAAATTTTGACAGTTTCCTGTCGGTACAGTCGTCGGTGGCGACTACCTAAGACTAATGATGGACTGTCGTGACGACAGTCCTCGTCTAATGAAGGACATACGTGACGACTGTTGGTTCGGAAATTTCGGGTAACCCTGTCGGGATGTTGGCGAAAGTATCCTTTTGAAGGAAAATATGGGTAAAAATCGGCGACAGTACCCAAATGCAGGGTAGATGTCTGCGGCCAAAATATTAATTTGAAGAAAAATCTGGGTAATTCGGCAACAGTTGGCAAGGCTGTCACCGAGACAGTCGGGAAGACCGTAAGGAAACCATCGGCCAACTCCTTGGCAGCTGTTGGCCAACTGGTCGGCCAACCGCTTCACAGACAGTCTGCGACTGTCGGCTAATCGGTCGGCAGTGTCGTGGTTGTCATGGCGCTAGTTCAAAAAATGACCGTTGAGACTCGTTTTGAGACTACTTGCCACTGACGACAACTTGACGAATGTCCCAGACAGGCAACGACCGTAGGCAATGATACTAGCCGATACCAACACACCAGAAAAACATCCCCCCATTTTTAGAGCGTGGGAACCGACTTGTTAAAGCCGTAAGTCGCTGGATTGTCGTGGCCCAGAGTCGACACAGTGTGAACTTCACACTTCAACCGGAAATGACCGTTGGGTTCACACCCCTTGCCGACCTTCGCCGTGAACGTATTCCAAGGAATACGTTTTCGCGCGCCCCATCGCGACTCCACCCACACCCGACGTCCGCTCAGCATCCTGCGATCGTTTCTAAACCTCTTTCAGACCACGCGCGATCAACATCAATAGCCAAGACCTCGTGTACCCTAGGGTCCTGGCTTGTCGTGGCCCAGAGCGTGGCCACCGAGATGACAAGGCCTGATGCATCGCCCGTGACGTCACACCATATAGATCCCACCCGCTCCGCTCCCCGTATAAGTTTACCTACCTAATATAATGTTTATCAGTATAAAAGATATACTGTTATCTTCAGAAATGTTTGTTCTATAATATCATCAAATAAAAAATCGTAAAACACACCAAAGAAATGCCATTATGAGACTTTCAAGAAATATGCATTAACTTAAACTCTTCGCCATTTAATATTTTGCTCGAAAACTTTTTACATGGAGAATATCAATAGAAGCGGAATTTAATTATCTTTCCATTGATATATTTCGTTTAGTCATAAATGAATTAACAGTATGCATAAATTAGCGTTAACTAAATATTAAAAATCATGAAATCGGGTAATTTCCTACCTAATATATGTTTATCAGTATAAAAGATATACTGTTATCTTTGGAAATGTTTGTTCTATAATATTATTAAATAAGAAAACCGTAAAACACACAAAAGAAATGCCATTATGAGACTTTCAAGAAATATGCATGAACTTAAACTCTTCGCCATTTAATATTTTGCGGGAAAACTTTTACATGGAGAACATCAATGGAAGCGGAATCGCATTAGCTTTCCATTGATATATTTCCTTTTCTGATAAATTAATTAGAACCATACATAAATTAGCGTTAACTAAATAAATAACCTCACCATCGGGAAAAATTACCCGATTTCATGATGTTATTTACTTAGTTAACGCTAATTTATGCATGCTGCTAATTCATTTATTAGAAAAGGAAATATCAGGAGGGGCCGCGGCCGCTTGCCCCTGGAGGAGCGGTTGTGTCCTTGTGGACAGGTGCAGACAGAGGCTCATGTCGTTCAACGGTGTCCCTCCTCACACCACATTCGCGACACATATAGATTTAATACACTCCAAGATTTATTCAATGGCACGTTTGATAATGCAACTCTATGTAGAATAATTAGCTTAATATTGAGTGTATATTCTCAAAATTAATGACTATTTTCTGTTATAGTATCTACTATAAGCCTTAATTTGTATTATTATAATCTATTAGTAATGTAATTTCATGTATATTGTGTTTGTCTTTTTGTATTGGTTTCTTTTTGTTTTTGTTTTTTATCTATGTTACTTCCTTTTTTTTATGTTATGGTGCTTAGATATATGATCTTAGATATGGTGATGTTTTTTAGTGTTCACCAGATTTGTCATTGGTAACTTTGACTTTTCTTTTAGTAAATTAAGAATATTGTGCTTAAGAATTGGGTTGGACCCAAAAATTCAATGTATTTTTGCTAAGCTAATTGTTGTGGTCAATAAAATATCTATCTATCTATCTATCTATCTATGTGTGTGTGTGGGGGGGGGGGCAAAGGTTGTATTATATATTTATTTATGGTGAAGTAATTTGATGTGATTTTGTTATGTACAAACACGACAATAAATGTCATTATTTATATATAAAAAAATTACATTAATGCCTATAGCAACTGTTGGCATTAATTGACTTCCAGGGACCGGATTGGCCCTGGAGGTTCACTTGAGGGCTGCGATGGTTGGCCCTCGCCCGTGGTTGCGCAAGCTGGGTTTTTATAGTAAGGTAAAAGGTAAAGATGGGAGCATATGCTAAGCTGC
>JACEEZ010006619.1:245000-255000 GCA_016584305.1 Chionoecetes opilio
CTCTCTCTCTCTCTCTCTCTCTCTCTCTCTCTCGTATTCCTAACATATATTCAGGTCCACAGTGTATGGCATCGCAAAGTATGATAGTACGTTTAAGAATTCAGGTGTTTGTTGTCCAGAAACGTGAAACAGAGGCAGCGCAAGGCAGCGGGAGGAAGGTCAATCTTGGAGGCGCTCATACAACGGCGGGAGAGAGTTAAAGCTGATAACGTTAGCCGTGTGGACGAGGGGAGCCAATCTAGCTTACCAGTCGTTTGGTTTATACTCGTACTCTTCGCTTATTCGATGATATTTACTCTCTATATCGAATGTTGTGCCCGTTTCACGCTGTTATAACCTTCGATTGTAATGTGACTATCTAAGTCGTATTGTTCAGGTGTATAATATTGCGTGCTTATTGACATAATTACATGTTTGTTTGTTGGTTTGTTTTCGTTTATTGTGTTTATCGTTGTCATGGATTTTCATTTGCTTATATGTATTACACGTCGCTGTTTGCTGGAACAGTTTGTTATATGTTTTAAGGGTATGCTGGTGCTTCACCTCAGGCACATTTGTATGTACATATATTTTGTGTATGTTTCTAACAGTCTAAAACACTGTTCTTCGTTAGTTAGTTTTAGTTTACTCCTCTCAAGTCAAAAGTCAATACTGTTTGCCACCTTAACGACTTTCATACACTTTCTTAATTATTTTGAGGTTAACTCATACATTTCTAACATATTCTCCACTCGATGATACGTTGTTGATGATATAACACTCCATTGTTTCCCGTTTTTCCCAGCGCACACGTTTATACTTTTAAAATCCCAACATTCTTAATTCAAACATGCATTTTTTCACGTTTTTGGCTCATACAATATTCACTTCTGCCTTTCTCCTGAACCTCCGCACCCCATGACGCCTTTGTTTTATTCAAGGGTGATGCAGGGATGACGACAACTGGTTATTCATGTCTGTTCGTGACAGCGTCGCCGAGGTGTCTGAAGTTGTACCATTTGAAGTTGTATCCCTTCAGCCACGTCAGCAGCCACAACGAATGCCTGGAATCATATACGAAGTCACATCACAGTTTTGAGAAGTTGCTTTGAGGGTTCCTTCCACGACCATTCTTGGCATCATGCTTGGCCAGACTTAGTCGATTTGAGAACTTTGGAAACTTTGGGAGCCTCCTCCGCTTCACCTCAACCTCAAGTGCAGGAACGAACGCAAGAAGGCAAGAAGGACGCAGCAGGGAATACAGGCAGTGTGGGATAAACGTAGATGAATGCCTGGAAGGGTTCCTTCAATATTCCGACAGTTTACGCTGAACAATTCCGAAGTCAAAAGGAGAATGAAAGCTGAATATTCCGGTAGCTCATATAACGACAATAAAAACGTGATCAAATGTGGGGAGAAAAAAAAAGTGAAGAATAACAGCTTTGTGAAAATAAAATAGCTAGGTTGCCGTACTTTGTTGTGCTTTGCACCTCTTCCTACAATATCTACCGGTGAGCACAAAGCAATGCTCCATCCCTTGAGTGACCAACACCAAGAGTAACTACGATAAATCTTCATTCTTATTCCTTTAACGAGAAGACTCGAAATGGAGTCATAAAATGGAGAATATAAATGAATACAAAGGAAGAACAGACAGCAACAACCCTACTTGGCCAAACAACGTTGTCAGTGTGACTACTTCCGATCACTAGTTTCAACGTGTTAAGAGCTAAAATAATAGAAAAGTTGAAGACTCCTCAACACCAACCAATCCCACCGGCCGAGGCCGGTAGGAAAAAAGTGAGAAATAAACACCATGCTGTATTGAAAAACTGCTATGGAGTGTTATAGGAAAGGCTGAAGAAGAAACATAATCTAAGTTTAAGCTAAAGCTATAATAAAAACACAAAAAACACGTAGGACAAAAGAAATCGAGTTGGGTTGTTGACGCTAAGTATTTCTGTACTTTGTTTTTAAACGCCTCAACCGTGTTTCAATGAACTAATAGTGCTGGGAGAGAATTCTACATATTAACAACTCTATTAATCAAAAAGTGCTTTGCTTTATGTGACATAAATCGCTTACAAATAATCTTGTATCCATTATTACGAGTCAAGCTTGTCCGATATATATATATATATATATATATATATATATAAGTTTATGTTAACATTATCGAAGCCATGAAACATTTTAAACAGCTCTATTGTCTCCTCGTAACCTGCGTTTTAACAAACTGAACTAGACAAGTTCCTGCAATCGCTCTTCGTATGGTTTGTTTCGCAGGCATATGTAGATCCTCGATTGGGTAAAATTACCTTTTTATCTGTATTGGAGTAACATTTGCAGGTTTCCATGCGCAAAGAACTTTACTGGAAATGAAGGGTTTGATACAAATATATATTAAAAGAGGTTTACAAATTTGATACTTTGCTTCTTTTATAATTCACGCTTCAATACAGTCTGGCACAGAGGATTTTTTTTAAATTTGAGTTTATATATTGCTTTAAATGCTGTGTCCTCAAAATATTCGTTGTAGTTCAATGGAATTACGTTACTTTGATCGCAGTCCAAATTTTATATTTCATTTCCTGTATATCTTCTACTATAATAAATACAGAAGCAAAGTAATCATTTAATACTTCACCCATATCGATTTATCGACATATCGAGTATGTTAACCGTTTTCAACGCAAAGTGGACCTATGTTCGCAGCGATAACTTTCTTCTTACGAACATAACTGTAAACAAAATTGGGGTTCGATTTACTTATACATGCAATATATAATTCAAGATATTTCTTAAGTTAATACTTGCAATAAATTGAGATCCTCCTTAAGAAGGAGGAAAACGAGGAATACAAAGGAAGAAAAGACAATAACCGCCCTACTGGGCCAAACGAGGCTGCTTGTGTGACTACTTTCTACCCTTATAGTTTCTACGTGTTAAGAGGTAAAATAAAAGCAAAGTTGAAGGCTCCTCTCCACCGTCCACTCTGTCTCGCCCAGGCTGGCAGGAAAAAGAAACACCCTGTGTTATTAAAAATACTACAATGTAGTATTAAAAATGTGTGCCCTGCACACACATTCTGGAGGGTCATGATGATTGGCCCTCGCCCGTTGGTGGCGCAGGCTGGATTTTTATAGTGACACCTGTGATTAAGAGGTGAAGGTCCATTTTCTCTGATGGTCAGTTTAAGTCAAACTGAGATCAACCCTCAGCTTAGGTTCATGCTGCCACCTGGTGTTTCCTCCGCCGCACTTGAAGTCGCAGTCGAAGGGACAGGAATGTTGTTGGGTTTCTTCTTCCACTCGACGATGGATTTACAGTTGATCCTTGATGGGACTTGGACTCGGGCGGGACCTTGTGCTCACCTCCCAGGCTCTTGTCGACCACGTTAAATATGGTCGAAAGAGTTGCCCCGGCAGGATTCGAACTCGGTACATCGAGCTCACCACTCCAAGACGCTAACCACTCGGCCACGCCTCCCCCGCATCGCTAGGCCGGTCATTTACGTCGGCGAGGGCACTCAATTTCGGTGGCCGATTTTTTACTTGAGACTAGTAACTGCCGTGCTTAGCCTTTTGCCAAACTGAGCTGACCCCTGCTCCATTTAAATGTAAGCCATCTTCCTTGAAGATGAGTAGCGTTTTCGTTGAAAAGGAAGAAAGACGATAACGACAGGGCAAATAGGAGGAGGAGGTGGATAGACATCAAGGGACTGTAGGTTAAGAGGTCGTCCTTACAACTCTTACACATCCTTCGTCTCATCTTCCTTTCCCTCTCTTCATTTACCCTCCTTCCATCTTTCTTCTCTTCCTCCTCCCTGAGTTTATCACCTCCATAAAGACGGCCGCTGCCTCGTAATTGACGGCTACTACCTTCTCATCGTGAATTACTGATGCCGGAACACTAGCGTCACCTTGCTAAGTGAAGGGTACACACACAGGCCAGTGTTGATATCACTCACTACAACATAATGTGAGTAGCTTATCGCCCTCCCATACCCGCGGATACATGCATCTTTTACATCTTATGAATATTTGATCTTCATATCCTGAACTCTCATAATGAGAGAATCATAATGATATGCATCTGAATGCATATTCCTTAGCACTGATCCGATAGCATTGGTCTGAGTAAATACGTATCAATATCTGCAGTGCACATGTATGTGAAAAAAATAACTTAAGTAGCTACGTTGGAACTAATTTGAAAAATAATTTTGTGATTCAAAGTTGTTGGCACTCAGTTCGTTAACCACTTCCTCTGATGAAAAAAAAAAAACGATCACACACTACGAACTATGATACTTATTGGCAATTTGATGTTATGCTTCTTTCTTACGTTTTGAGATTCATTTACCCTATTCACTTAGCGGTAAATTGCTTTTTTTTTACATTCATTATGTGTAATATCGCTAACGGCGGAACATGAGAGCTTTGATAGATTATTGGTCGTCAAGAATGACATAACATACATTGTTTAGCCGACGCCAAGACCAAGAGTAGTACACGTCGACTCACGCACATCATACGTACATCACGGAGGATCTTTTCTTTTCGCTCCCATTGCCTGGCTGGCTGTCAAGTGTCAACTCCATGTGATGTCATGTGCGAGATGAACGCATTTTAGGTCCTCGAGTAAGCTCACGTACGTATACTTCTTTCCATCCGGATCGCCACAAAGTGTTATACTCATGGCACATCCATAGCCTCGTCGCCGTATAGTGTCGGTTTTCAGGAATGGTGTCACATCAATAGCCTCGTCGCCACAGTGTTATGCTCAAGTGTGGCGTCACAACAGGAGTCCCATCTCTTTAGGATATAAGGATATTTACGTCCCGGTAGAAGTGGTACCAGTTATCGCTTTCTGTAACGCGTGACAATACTTAATACAGGCGATTGTACATACGTAAAATAATAGCACTTATATCATTCTACACATTATAATAGCGAGCTTATTTTTCTAATCATCTAGTTATCATATGCACGTTACCCACACATAACCATACAAATGATAACAATTCAAGTTTCACTCTCCTACTCTCTCATGTCTACGCTCCTCACCTGCCTTTTAGTCCTGCCTCGTGTTAGGGTTAATAATGACAACGCCTGAGCCGCAGTGTTTCATTAGGAAACATGAAACGTTAATGGTGGCAGTGAAATTATTGTTTCAGTTTAATGGATGTGTAATGCACACTGTGGACCACTTACGCCGGTATGCTGGTCGGGGGGGTGGGGGGGTGGGCGCAGGGGCCACAGAGATTAATTAATTTGTGTTCATATGATTACACACACACACACATACACTCTCTCTCTCTCTCTCTCTCTCTCTCTCTCTCTCTCTCTCTCTCTCTCTCTCTCTCTCTCTCTCTCTCTCTCTCTCTCTCTCTCTCTCTCTCTCTCTCTCTCTCTCTCTCAGCCCATCACCTTCACATACCAGATGTGGGCTCCGTAATCGAAAATCCACTTTTGCAAACGCAAATCCGCAAATCCTGATCCTTAATTTCCGCAACCGCAAGAACGCACATCCGCATACCAATTACGTGATATCTTTCCTGCATAAAGTGCAAAATTAAAGGCAAAGAACTTTGTAGTAGTAAATTAATTTATTTCTCACTAAATCACTTATATATCTCTAATATATTGATATACGATATCAGTTTTTTTCTCATAATTACGCCTCAGCGTCCCACAGATGTTATAGCTCACATTTCACCCCCCTTCATTGTCACTAATTGGTAATAATTCGTTTAAGTACACTACACTCCAAATAATATTTCAATGATATGATATAAGGCCCTTAACCTCAGACTCCTCATTCAAAGTCCTCTGGTGACAATTTCATCTTCAGCAAGTCCATATTCCCCTTCATGAAAACCAATTTTTTTGGATTTTCGGAGGTCAGACTCGTTCTTTGGGCTTTCATGACATCCGACCCTTGGGAGAAGTTTATCCACGGCTGCAAAGCAAGGTATGGCCGTGTTGTACTTAACAAACACATCATCCAGGCGGTACGGGAAAGGGCGGGAAACATGGCCTGCTCCAGCAGCTTATTCTTCTTTTTCTCCGAGCACCAACTCTCAAGCTTTTTCCCAGTCTTGTTGGAGAGGCGGGTAAAGTTGGTGCCGTCTGTATCTGTGAGTCCTGGGGTTCTAAAAGGCTGGAAATAATAAACAAATTTGTAATATAAAATTCAAGTAAAAGTTTTAAGTAATAAGAGTCTGAAAAAAAAAATACTGTTACTTACAGATAATTGTTTTGGAAGTTTGGTGGAACGCCGACGTGAGTTTTGACAGGGGATGGAGGATGACAGGAGGGTTTTGACATAGGCTTGCAGCCTATGTTGATCTCAAGAATGCGTTCGACTCAGTACATCATGAGTCACTCTGGGAATTTCTGCGACTATTGGTTTGATGACTGGCCTGTACTCTGGGACTGAGAGTGCTGTGAAGTGTGGGGGAGATGTATCCAGCTTTTTTCCTGTGAATACAGGAGTGAGGCAAGGGTGCGTGCTTGCCCCATCACTTTTCAACACTAATATGGACTGGGTATTGGGCAAAATTGTAGATCAAAGTGATTGTGGAGCATCCCTCGGCAACATCAATATCACTGGTCTTATTTTTGCCGATGATGCAGTAATCTTTGGTGAGTCGCTGGAGGTCCTGGTAATGGCTCTCGGGGCGCTGCACGAGGAAGCAAAGCCTTTGGGATTTGAGGTCTCCTGGCTCAATACCAAGGTCCAGGTGTTTGGAGGCGGTTTTTTTTTTTTTACATTTATGCCTATAGCGCCTGTAGGCAGTGACCTCCAGGGGTGGAATGGCCTGGCCCTCGCCTGTGGTGGCGCAGGCATGATATTTATAGTGACTCCTGTGATTAGAGGTTCATGCCGCCACCCTGTGTCCTCCGATGCACTCGCAATCGAAGATAGGTGTAGCATGTGAGTGTTCTTAGGCCACCCGACGGTGCAGAAAGATTCTAATTGGATTTATGGTTCTCACTCGGGATCGACCCGTGGTTGTCACCTTCGTGGTGCAGTGGCTAGCGTGCCTGGCTACGAATCTGCGGGCCCTGGTACGAATCCGGGCCAGGGCAAGTCGGTGACCAGCCTACCCAGCTGTTCTTCCTTCCTTTTGGGGTTGATAAATGGGTACCTGGGGTAACATGGGGAAGGTAACTGTGGTAACCTGGGTGTCACACTAGCCCTGTCTCCCGGGGTAACGGGTCCTCACCCACCACAGGCTGTAAGGGCTAATGCCACGGAGATGAGCTCCGAATGCCACGCGCAGCATTGCGTATGCTCTCATCTTTGACCTTTACCTTTACTCGGGATCGAACTCGGGTCTTCGAGAACGCCACTCGGAGACGCTAACCACTCTGCTACCGCCTCCCTGCTACATACCTTGGTATCGCAGACCATAATGACGGCGGGTCATGTCAAGAAGTCTTACGGCGGATTGGCATAGCCCACGGTGTTATGGTCTCTCTCAACACGGTTATTTGGCGTTGTCGGTACCTGTGCAGAAGGACAAAGATCTGGATTTTCAAGTCGCTTGTGATCCTTGTCTTACCCTATGGATGTGAGACATGGACACTACATAGCGACTTGTAGAGGCGAATCGATGCCTTTGGTGATAAGTATCTTCGCAGAATAATGGGGTATCGCTGGGATGATTACGTGTCAAATCATCGACTGCACCGTGAGACTGAATCGAAGCCTATTAACCTACCGGTATAGTCCGTCAGCGCCAACTTCGGCTATATTGGCATGTGGCACGCTACCCTGAAACCGATCCTTCCAATCGGGTAAAAGATAATCTGTAAGAGATAATCCGGCGTGAAGGAGGCCAAGGGGGCGCCCACAAGGCTCGTGGCTGGGGCAAGTTGATGTTTCTTGTCAAGAGTTGCTTGGTATGGGAAGGGAGTCTGCATGGGGAATCACGCGAGGGGACCCCCGGAAGTGGTGTTGTAGGGTGGGCGAGGCGACGCGCCCTCCAGCGTATGCCCCCAATGATTGATTGATAATATAATTAGAGGTACCAAATGCTTATATTTTTTTTAAATATATTATGGCACTTGAATTATGAATATTAGAATTATATATCTGCATGGCGGTCAAGATTGCTAATATAATGACCTGGAGGGATGAACTGTCACAGCTGAACTGAAGATGCAGTAAAAAACGATAAAATGTATATGTATCACCTTGAAAAAATCATCATTCTCATCCTGATCTGGATTAATGCCTTCTGAGGTATCCTGACAGCCTGCTCCGTGATCTCGAACAGCAGCCTCGATTTTAAGGCATCTACCTTCTTAGGGTTGATAAAGCGGACCACAGGCAGCTTGAAGACGGGGGGGATTGCTGTGGCCATCAGGAAGACCATGTTATCAAAAAGGGAGAGAAACCTGGCTTTGAAGCCCTTGGGTCTCTTACCATTAAGAGGGTTATCCAGGAGGTACTCCAAAAATGGCTGGGCATGTTTGAATGACTTAGCCATTAATGCCCGGAGGCTGTCCCGGAGTACATATAGGGTAGGAAGTAGGACTCCCACGTAGGCCTCCCTCTCAATTTGGAGTGTGTCAAGGCTTGTCACCACTGGCCTCATCACAGTGAGGTACTCGTTGATGATATTTTTATCAACCTGGTTGAAGGTATTACCTTATAAATATCATCCCTCACCTTGGACGGGTAAGGTGGCCGTGAGGTGACCTGGCAAACGTTAGTGTCCCGTGAGTATCCTCCTCTTGCTCTTTTACTGTGAGGGGAGCCGAGGAGAGAGGCAGCGCCTCTGATAGCGTTGGTGTGTAGCAGGGGGAAAGCCAGGCCTTCTATCCACTGGTATAGGAGAGACCTCTACCCCCCCACCCTTTCCGCCTGACCCACAGTGTGGCACGCACAGTTGCCTCTCTCCCATGATCGTCCTCCTCATGCTGAAGAGGAACCCCAGCACATCGTCTACAGCAGCAACCAGCCGGGCCTCGACTACTCCTGTAGGAGTGGTGGAGGGCGTAGTGGGTCCATAGTAATCATGGTGCGGCACAAACCATCGTGCGGCAAAGGGCACAAAATTGTTTGCTAGGTATGAATGATGGCCGTTAACTCGCACCTCGGCCTAGCGAAGACTGAAGTTAAGTTAAGACTGTGGCCTCACCACCGCAACGCATTAATTCACTCACAACACGCTCCTTGCAAGTAATATTTAGCTGAACAGCAGAGCCATGTAAGCAAAGCAAAGCTCACTGTAAGCAAATAACACTTGTCACCAGCACACGTATAGAATACACTTACACACCTCTGGGTATACTCGCAGTGTCCGTTTTACTTTGTATGACCCTCTGACCTCCCTCTCATTGCTCAAAATATGCGCTTATTATATGAGGAAATGTGTCATGAATATGATGGTTGGGTTCGTTTTTCTAAACATCCTGCAGTTATTTCATAATTTCGGGTGAGAGCACACGATAATATAAAATATGACTAAGTCGGCAAGGGACGTATGATGTCAGAGCCGAGCCCGCCAACGCCAAAAATGTACCTAGTACCTACTTGGATATCAACTTTAGAGTAACATCAAGTTTAGAGTAACATCTAAGATATTTCAATAATATTACATCACACAGATAATGTTTATAGTAACGTTTATAGTAAACTAGCCGCAAAGCCGCCCTCTGTGTTTGGTGGGCCTTCGGCCCACCAAACACAGACTCTCCAGATAGCCCCTTCTAACTTTCATGAAATCATGGATGTAGAAATGTATGTATTCCCCCCACCCATTCACTCACCCCCCACCCATTCACTCACCCATTACCCATCACCACACACCCATTCACTCACCCATTACCCATCACCCCCCACCTATTCCCTCACCCATCACCCAGCACCCCCAACCCATCACCCCCCACCCATTCACTCACCCATCACCCCACACCCATTACCCATCACCCCACCCATTCACTCACCCATTACCCATCACCCTATAGGCATCAAGGTTTCCTCAATTCTCGCAACCCACATT
>JACEEZ010006619.1:260000-265000 GCA_016584305.1 Chionoecetes opilio
GCATTTCTTTAATGTGTTTTACGGGTTTTTATTTGATAATATTATAGAACAAACATTTCCGAAGATAACAATATATCTTTTATACTGATAAACATATAATTAGGTAGGTAAACTTGTCATCTCGGTGGCCTCGTACAGACGCCGTCCGTGACGTCATCAATCTCAGGCGCAGGCCTTTATAGATTGAGACGGCCTTGTCACTGCACTCCACCTGCACATCAAAACATCTCTCTGACGGGCTCGAGCTAGCCCCTGTGTCTCCCATGTTGGAGGCACGATAGACACAAACATGTTCCTAAGAAGGGTGACCGTTATAATCCTTCAAACTACCGTCCTATAGCTTTGACTTTCTGCCATTCTAAAGCTTTTAAATCTATACTTAATAAGAAGATTATTAAGATAAAGTTTCAGAGATAGAAACCAAATGAGGGTAGTTTCGAAATTGAAAATTTGTGCCAGTTATCAAAAGATTTTGATATGTCAAGGGCAACAGCAAAAGTTTCACCGAAACCTCTAAAGGAGGATGACCGAGATTCAGTTAGGAAAGCTAGAAGATCGCCAGTACATCCCCCTTTACGGAAACCGTACTGACAATCAGATAGAAGATTGTGAGCATAGAGATGCTTAAGTTTCCTTACAAACCGTTCCATTGCAGCTACTGTAGACGGACATTGCTCTTCTCTTAAGTCTATCAATAGTGGTGTTCCTCAGGGTTCTGTCCGATCACCCACTCTCTTTCTATTATTCATAAATGATTTTCTAAGTCTAACTCAAAGCCCTATCCACTCCTACGCTGATGATTCTACCCTGCATTTTTCAACGTCGTTTATTAGACGTCCAACTCAACAGGAACTAAGTGATTCACGGAGAGATGCCACCGAGCGCCAAACTTCTTATTTTTTCTTTAATTTCTGATTGGGGCAAAGCAAATCTTGTTTTGTTCCATGCCTCAAAAAGCCAATTTCTTAATTTTTTATTCTTCAATGACACTCAACTGTCTCCTTCATCTATAATGAACAATATTCTTGAACTAGCCATCCATTACTAAAAATCTGAACTGGAAATCTCATATCTCACCTCTTGCTATAACAGCTTCTAAGAATTTAAGTATCATGGGGCGTCTGCGCCCATTTTGTTCTCCCTCACAGTTGCTTTTTATATTTAATTTTAATTTTATTTAATTTTGTTTTATTATATTTTATTTTTTACGTAGGAGCCTATAGGGCCTGTAGGCTTATGCAAAGACATTAGAAACAAGTCTGCCAAAGTCGGACCTGAAATTCATTCTCTCGCGCATGATGTCACAACGAGTCCACAGTAGGCAGGAGCTGCCATTCGGCATGTATCATAATGTATCTTACAGCATTTAATCGTTAGCTAAAGTATTAACGATATTTTTGGAGTACGCAAAAAAAAAAATCTTTCATCTACGCCTCCATCCCAAAAAAAGGGGTTTTGGTGGTGAAAATTTAGAAACTTTGTAATTAGAGGCGTGTTTGGGGGTAAAAACTTGGTCAGCTTCGTCCCCTCAATGAATGATGACTGCTTTTAATTTTTCTTTTGTTCAAAATCATGTAAAAACCCGGCCAATAATAAAGGACTTTTCTAAAAAATAATAAATTATAAGCACTTTTGCTTTGAGCTTTTATCTTCCCTCAGGCAGTTCTCCGCATTTAAAATCACTTTTTCCCAGTGCTTCTTTTTAGGAAAAATCCCCAAACAAGGGTAATCAGCCCCCTTCTAGGGTAGGGGTTTGGGGGGAATGCATAATCTGGGGTATTTTCTAGGGTATAAAGGTGTTTGTCATTTTTTTTAAAATTCAAACTAAAAGGGGTTCATTACGAAAAATTTCTTTTTTAATTTTTCATTTTTTATCACAGGGAAAACTTTTTTTATGTAAGGCAAAGCGGAAATCTCCCTGGCCCCTTCATAGGCCCCCTTTTTTTCCCCCGGGGGGGGGGTCTCTGTTTCTGGGGGGGGTTTAGTGTTTTCCAGATGACGAAAATTTTTCCCAGATGACAAAAAATTGGTAAAAATTTCTAAGACAAAGCCCGTCCCCCTTTATTATTGCAAATACCCAATCAAAAAGTCTGCACGAAAATTGAACTTCGGGTTTTTTTTTGGGGGCTTTTTATCAAAACCCATCATTTCCCCTTTTCCTTATCTGAACCCTTACTAGACCCCCAAAAAACCCCTTTTCCTGAGCGATTTTTTTAAAAAAAAAGTAAAACTGGGAAGCAAAGAGCCTCAAAAAATAAAAAGACAAGTTTTTGGGAAAGCTTTTTTCGATCGGCACTAAACTCTTTGGAATTTTACGTGAAAGGTTTTTTTCTGTAATTATAGATGAGACAAAAGCCCAGGAGTTACAACTAAAACCCAATTTTTGCGTATTAGCACAAATTTTGAGAAATAAAACTTTAAAACTTTTCCTAATTTTATAGAGGATTTGCCCCAGGGTGTTTGGAATGTTCAAAGCCCTGGGAAAGGGAAAGTTTCACAGCAAAAAACATTCCTGTTAAATATTTTTGGGTTTTGTTTGGGGGGCACTACAAATGTGATGATGGGGCCCAACCCTTAAGGGAGCTACATTGTTAAAAAAATTTTGCCTCAGTCATAATTGGCAAAAGTTTTTATTTCCCCATGTTAAACTTTGCATCAAAAGCTTGCCTCCAAAATCCCAAAAAATGTTGAAGAAATTTTCCGTAACATTTTTTTTCACACTTTAATTTTGTCTGAGCCCAAAAGGCCATTTCATTCAAAAAGTTTTTAAAAATTTTTTTGTATTGAACCTCAAAAAAATTCCCGGCTCCCGGGCCAAAACCCGGTTTTTGTCTTACAGGCATGTGTGAAAAAATTCTAGGTAGAACTTTGGGGTGGCATTTGGGGCTTTTTTTTCACAGAATTAAAATTTTAAATAAACCCAAAACATGTAAATGAAAATATTGTTTTTCTGCCCTTTAAAACAAGCCCTTTCCCAAGCCTACCCCGAATTTCTGGATTACAACTTGGGTAAGTTCAATAGTTTAATACGTTTTTTCCAGTCTGAGGCTCCAAATTTTTTTTTACACTGAAAACGAGACATGCAACTCATTTGAAGCTTTTGTAATGATTCAGGATGTGAGCTTTGGTTTAAAAATGCTGAATTCAAATTTCTTAGCCCGGTCAACATATTTTTTTAAGTGTTTTTAAATTCCCCTTTTAGGGTCTGGAGTGAGGGCATCAGCAACAGTTTGGGATTTTAAAACAAACGGGAAAATTTAAATAGCGCAGAACTTTTACAGCTTTATGTCCCTGTCAGTCTTTCTTAATTGAACTGTATCCCAATTTAAAAAAGATATTAAATCAATGACAAAAATTAAAGAAGTGTGGGGCCCGTGGGAAACCCCCGTTCCCGCTTTAAATCTGAATCCTCCAAACCCTTTGGGAATATTACGTATTTTGAACGGGCCCCAAATTAAACCAAAATTTGCCAAAAAAAAACTTGTGGATGAAGAAATGTAGACTGCACTGTTTGGAGAAAAAATTTCTAAACAACTCCACTTTATAAAATACTTGGGGGTATTTTGCTGATAGAAAAAAAAGATGCAGGACTGCCATTTTTTCCCAAATTAACCCCTATATTCCCTATCCCCCCCTTTTTCTCCTACCCTTTTTAAAGCAGCAGTTGAGCGTTTTTTTTAGCCAAAAAAATCTAACTAAAACTTGTCCAAAAAACCCCTCTTAAAAATGAAAAACCCCAAAATGGGTTAAGCATGCAATATAAACACATTTAAAAAGCTTTAAAAACTTTACAAACCTAAAATTGAGGACAATATCCTAAAAGCAATCAAAAATGTCAAAAATGATGCAAAAGTGTTCAGAGGTTGGGAAATATGTAAAATTTTATTTAAAATAAATATGTTTTATTTCCCCGTAAAAGCAAATATGCATAGTAAACCCGTTTTTTTAAAGTGTTTGAAAAATTTGTGGGTCAATTAATTCTTAGTTATTCTCAATACTTATTTTGTTAAATTTTTTTTCTTATCAAAAAACCCGAAAAAATATTTTTAAAGGAAAATTATATTAAAACTAGACAAACTAAACTGGCTTAACTTTACTATTTTGTTTTTGTTATAAATAAAAAATATGGATTTTTCACCTACTTCCTTTTTCTTTATATATATATACAGTGGTTGCCGCGTGCGATAAAATGAGCGATAAACGATAAACGATAATTATCGCTGAGGTCAAACCTTTTATCGTTTATCGTTTATCGCAAAGTTTTCTAAAATTATCGCTCATTCACTTACCGCTAGTCCCAAAAAATGAGGAACGATAAACGATAAATTCAAAGACGACTTTTGTAAAAATTAGAAAATGTGCACGGCGGCAATAGTCACAACAGCCCGCCTGACGTTTTCAGACCTGAAAAACCTGCTGCCGTGGAGCGCATGTTCAGCACTGCTGGTGACGTCCTCAGGCCCAAGCGTGCAAGCATGACCAGCGACAGGTTTGAGAAGCTGGTCTTCACCAAGGGAAACATGCAGCTCCTGGATGCTGTCTTGAGGAGGGAGAGGAGGGAGGGAGAGTGTGACTCAGAGAGAGAGACTGATGTGGAATAGAACTTGTAGGCCATAGACTGGTTCTAGTGACAGTTTTTGTTTAGTTTAATTAATTTTCACTGTGGAAAAATAGTTTGTATGCTTTTTTTAATATTTCAACTAAATAAAGGCACTTATCATTTATCGCTTTTGTTATCGCAAGTTAAATTTTTTTTATCGCTATCGTTTTATCGTTTATCGCTTACCGCAGGTTGGGTTTTGAAATTTTTTATCGTTTATTGTTTATCGCATGTTGGGGAAAAATTATCGTTTTATCGTTATCGCAAGTTGAAAAAAAGTTATCGCGGGGAACCATTTGGTTACTAACCTTATGCTAAGCGTATCTAGAAGCCACGCCCCCTGCCTTTACCCCCCTTTTCTTCGTGGCAGCTGATTGGTCCACTCCTCGTATCATCACTA
>JACEEZ010006619.1:270000-303079 GCA_016584305.1 Chionoecetes opilio
TGACTGAGGAATGGCAGCTAGGCTGCTTCCTGACGGAGAACAAATCATGTCGCTACATGGTGAGATGCATTACACCGATATTGTGAAGGGACAGGCTGCCACCTGACGAAGAACAACAGGCAGTTGAGAGAGGCCGCTGCCTCAGCTGTGGTCTCGCTTCCCCGTGATTGAGTAACAAGCAAAGCTACGCTTCCTTGATTTACAAGAAGATTCGTCTCTCATCGAGTGTGCTTATATATTTCACATTACTGGGTAATAAGACGCAAAAGATATACTTAAGAAAGACAGTGAAGATGAGAAAAATGTATAAATGGATGAAGATGAGTGGTTTTAAAACCACCCAGAGTATCCTACGGCGAATTAATCCGCCACGGAAATCTCCGGCCGTGGGGTCGGCTGGCGTGAGGCAGGAGCCGGGAGCAAGCTGTTGCCTCTCCGCGCGGCGGGATGAAATGAAAAGTAATCATCGTACCTCTGGCGCGCTACATGGCATCCGAAAACACAACCTTCTGGATAACCAAACCTCCCAGACCGCTACAGCGGCTCAAGCAATACCCACCCCGCTATCCTGAACCTCCTTCATTATTGTCACTAAAATCACTTATTGCCGCATATGTAATACCTAATAATCTTATACTTATACTTAAATACATATTTGAAAGAATATTTTTAACATATCTTTTAATCCCTCCAGATTAGGAATGTAATAAAAATTCATCGAAGGTTGAGGTGAAGACACGGGTGTACCCATGTCTTCAACCTTGACCGCCAACCTTCCTCGCTGCTCTTCCTTCCAAAACAAACCCCTCTTATGGTAAGCGAAGGTCTGCCGTTCGTCGTTCGTCGCTCTACCGTCATGACTCTCGGTACGGGCCAGAGAGTTCTAGCTGGCACACAAGCTGGGGACGACCCTTTGCTTGTGCCGCTGTAGCGGGACAAGCAAAGTTCCATTCCCACCTGACATGCATCCTCGCCCCGCCACATCGGCTGTAACAGATGGTCGCTCCTTAACCATGCGGCCATTCCTTCACACTGTGCTGTCTTCGGATGTAAATATATGAAAAATATATGAGAGCAAGAGGACAAGGAGCATATTCCCGTATTCTGGAACAGTATGTCGAGTTTACTCTTGAACACGTCAAGTTAGGTTACGGTTACGTAAGGGCAAATGAAAGCCCTCCATGAGAGGTAACTTTGTGTGGGAATCACAATGAGGGTATTTTCGAGAAAATCCTATAGTTAGATATGGAGTTACAGCCATGCGTCTTCACAGAGCTGGAGGAATAGGGGAGCGGGACAGGACTGAAGAGCCAGAGTAGGGAAGACAGTGGGAGGGGCGACTCGCGCTAACGTCACGGAATCAACTCAGCTCCGCCCCCTTGGCAGACCTGCTTATATGGCCCTGGGCTTATGGAGAGTTGTGATGTCGGTCTTCTCGCCCGTTAGTAGGCAGGCTGAATTTTTTATAGTGACACCTGTGGTCTTCGGTGAAGATCCCGCTTGCTCTGTACAGGGGCCTTATCCGCCCATGTATGGAGTATGTTTCACATGTTTTTTTTATTTTTTTTATTTTTTACATATGTGCCTATAGCGCCTGTAGGCAGTGACTTCTAAGGCTCGGATGGTAGGCCTTGGAAGTTCACTTGAGGGCTGTGATGGTTGGCCCTCGCCTGTGGTGGCGCAGGCAGGATTTTTATAGTGACACCTGGAGGATCATACCGCCCCCCTGCGTCCTCCGATGCACTCGCAATCAAAGGTAGAGTTAATGGGCATGGCATGTGATTGTGCTTAGGCCACACGACGGTGCAGAAAAAGTTTAGTTCTCATCGGGGATCGAACTCGGGTCATCGAGAACGCCACTCGAAAACGCTATCCACTCTGCTACCGCCTCCCCTGTTTGGGGGGAATCCACTCATACAGCTCTCCTAAACAGGGTTGAGTAAAAAGCTTTTCGTCTCATCAACTCCCCCCTCTGACTGACTGTTTTCAATCTTTAAATCACCGCCGGAATGTTGCTTCTCTTGCTATCTTCTACCGTTATGTTCATGCTCACTGCTCTTCTGAACTTGCTAACTTCATGCTTCCACCCTCCCGCGGCCTCGCTGCACAATACTTTCTACACTTTCTCATCCCCATTATGTCCATCTTCCTAATGCAAGAATTAATTAGTATCTTTACTCTTTCATCCCTTTCACTGGTAAACTCTGGAACTCTCTTCCCGTTTCTATTTTACCACCTTCTTACGACAATTTTTTTTTAAAGAGAGTAATGACAAGACACCTCCCGAACTAAATTGGCCCACCCCCATTTCTGTATGCTCTTACTGTCTTCTTTATAGGGACTGGCAACTAAGCGTGTTTTTTTGTTACCTCTGTTTTGTGTGCCCTTGGCCAGTCCTTTGTGATGTAAAAAAAAAAAAAACTTCCTAAATGCCATAACGTCGGCGCAGAAGATATCCATAAAGTCTCATATTATTAAAGCTTAATCAGACCCCAAAAACAAAACAAAAATGTTAAAGTTGCCCCGGCGCGGCGCTCCTTATGCCAAGATTGAAATAGTCAGTAACAGGTCTCGCGCCTTTGTGCTCCCGGTCCGGTCAGGCATTTACTCAAGGAACGCCTGGGCAGGCTTTATCGCTAATGGTACCACTTACGTATACGGCTATTTGAGGAAGGCCTGATGAAGGAGGCCGTTTCCTGCCCCAATTTATTGCAGACAACTTTTCTTTCTTTTTTATATATATTTGTGGTCTAGGCGTTAAAAGAGTTTCTATTTCTTCATAGCCGTGTAATTGATCTCTCTCTCTCTCTCTCTCTCTCTCTCCTCTTCTCGTCTCTCCTCTCTCTCTCTCTCTCTCTCTCTCTCTCTCTCTCTCTCTCTCTCTCTCTCTCTCTCTCTCTCTCTCTCTCTCTCTCTCTCATCTAATATCTACATACTACAAGTACTACAAAATGTTATCCCATTTACATAATTATCTAGGAAACTAAACATCAAGTATACTGAAAGTTGCGTTATCCCCACGCAGGGACACATAGGTAAAATGAGGATAAAGAGAGAGAGAGAAAAAGAGACAAAAAAAAGAGTGAGGGGGTGGGGGGGGTGGGGGGGGAGGGCGAAGCGTAATCAAGTGTATTGATTTTCTCTTTCTTCAGGATCCGCCGTCAGGCTACAGGGCTCAAAGGATGGAGTTCTTTCCTCAATCTGTCTCGCATTTAGAGAGTAAAGTACATCTCCTCAAACGTTGGTAGCGGCACATCAATTGTTCGCTTTCTTTTACATCTTATTCGTGGTTATGTTTCTGAATAACCTTTCGCAACCGTCCAGATACGTAAATAATATTTTGACCAGTCACTTGCCCAACACCCCGGCTTCCACACCAAGCTTTCAGTAGCCCATGTTTTGTTATTAATCAACCTCATCTTTGATTACACTAACTAGATAATAAGAGAGAAAGGATAGGAAAGTAGAAGGCTCCTCCCCACCCACCCATCCCTCCAGCCGAAGCTGGCCGGAAATGAAGTGATACCATGCAATATAGAAACACTGCATGGAATTTATGAGGAAAGTTGAAAGCTGTAATCTATGGCTAACTACTACTAGTTTGTGGGGGTAGGTTTAGTGCTTGATAGATAGGTCATGTTATGTGTGTTTTGTAATGGTGGGAACACAGTGTGGAGTTTCAAGGGTGGTGCGGCAGCCTTGCCTGGCGCTAAGAACAGATAATGTTATAATTTTTTTTTTTATTATGTTTATGATCTGTGTGAATTTTTTGCAATTAAAAATGTATTTAATGCATATTATGATGGTAATGTATTCAATTATGGAGGATCTGGATGTTATAAAATCCAAGATAATCGAGATATAGATACATGAGGAGAGGCGAGGACCCTGTTTGCTATATATAGATACTGATCTCGTCATAGATTAATGGTGATATATATTTCTCTCTTAGGAATTTTAGATATTTATTTTATTTCTCACATATACTCACATATATATACATATATCTCAGAATCATTATTGATTGTGTTCAATTGATTTTAGTTTTTGACTTCTTTTTTGCTTGTGATTCTAGGATAAAACTTTATGGTAAAACTGATATAACTACTTGTACGTAAATTGCTGTATCTGCAAACTATAATGTGTTTATTTACAAGTATGGCACATTATCATTTTCTGTAGATCTTCTATATAGTGCAGTTCAATTTGTAAGTTACTCACGAAATAGTGAACTGAACTGAACTACTATTCTACTACTTACTAATATTACTCTTTATAATTCACCTCACTGCAAGCGGTATTATTCCAGTTAGTAGTTTTGTTTCTTTACTCCCCTCTTCATAAAGCGAGTTTCCTTTACACTTCCTTCTTTTTCTCCCAGCCATTCCATGCCATTTGATATTTTCTCCTCTACAACCCTCTGTTCCTCCCGTCACGATCCCGATATTTCCTTACTTTCTTTCTTTCACTAATCTTTTTTTACTCTCTTCATCCGTCTTAAGTCTAGGAAGATAAATATAACCCTATTATCTCTATATTTTGACAAAAGAAACAATAACGTGATATGTTTTTACTGGTCTCTCTCTCTCTCTCCTCTCTCTCTCTCTTCTCTCTCCTCTCTCTCTCTCTCTCTCTCTCTCTCTTCTCTCTCTGTTTTATCTATATATCTTATATATATATATATATATATATATATATATATATATATATATATATATATATATATATAATAATATAAGCGAAAGTGTGTGTGTGTGTGTGTGTGTGTGTGTTTGTCTGTCCGCTCTGGGTGCCGCCCCCTGTGGCGGAACCCCCTCATATGGCACAGTTTTGGAATCGGGTCGACCAGGGGAAGGTTTTAAGCCCACTTAAGAGATGATCCGATTACTTCTTTTTTTTCTTTTTTTTAGCAGCCTATTAGCGAGAATTGTGGACAAAAAGTGGCTTGCGAGAATTGAGGAAACCTTGATGTAGGGTGATGGGTAATGGGTGAGTGAATGGGTGGGGTGATGGGTAATGGGTGTGGGGTGATGGGTGAGTGAATGGGTGGGGGGTGATGGGTTGGGGTGATGTGGGTGAGGGAATAGGTTGGGGGTGATGGGTAATGGGTGAGTGAATGGGTGTGTGGTGATGGTTAATGGGTGAGTGAATGGGTGGGGGTGATGGGTAATGGGTGGTGGGGTGATGGGTAATGGGTGAGTGAATGGGTGGGGGTGATGGGTAATGGGTGAGTGATGGGTGGGGGGTGATGAGTAATGGGTGAGTGAATGGGTGGGGGGTGATGGGTAATGGGTGAGTGAATGGATTGGGGGTGATGTGAATGGGTTGGCGTTAATATACATTTCTACATCCATGATTTCATGAAAGTTAGAAGGGGCTATCTGGAGAGTCTGTGTTTGGTGGGCCGAAGGCCCACCAAACGTAGGTGGTGGGCCGAAGGCCCACCAATAGCCCTCCGCAGGAGCTAGCCAAAAAGTCCGCCCGGAGGGCGGCTTTGCGTCTAGTAGATATATATATATGTGTGTGTGTGTGTGCTGAGCGCAATCGTTTGTTTATTTGCATTGAAACCGCGTCACCATTTTCTAACGGATTTGCCACGGAGGTCTAGATGCATCCAGGAATAATGCATGAACAAAGCGGCTCAGGGATCCCTCCGGCTCACACCATGAAATTATCCACATATTTGGAATCTGGGAAACGCCGAAGACCTCTGCAAGCCTCCAATAATCCTTTAATAACTGACCTGGTCTACGTAGGCAGCATTTTAGGGAATCGTTTGTTTAGTGAGATTAAAAGTTTTGTAAGATGTAGAATGTCGGTCAGCAGCCTCTTGCCACCGTTTGATGCCCACCAAGGCTCAGGACCGCCAAGGGAATACTAAACATCACATAAAGGTAGGTGAAAAAAAATATGAACCAATGTTAAATGTCCATAACGATAAATCCTTTACATTAAACATGTGTGACACCTTTTTAGTTTCATTTTGTCAAAATTACTTTTTCTTTACAAGGTTACATAATATAAGATAGATATATGCCTTCATGTTTTACCATCCAAGCCAGGCATACAGGGGCTGTTTTGGTGGCCACTCAGGGGTTGCATAACAACCGTCCACGCAAACCTTGATATAAAAGTAGTCAGTTCCCTCATTTTCTGCCTCACCCTCACTGTCTACACTTTACGGGCAGGAAGTTTGTGTTGAGTGTATCTTGAGGGCCACTTAGCGACCTGCCTTCCCGGTACTCGAGTCTAGGCACGTCCGGACAGTGCGCCCGAGGGAGCACGAAACGAAAGGAGCAGACCCAACCTTAAAGTGTGTGTGTGTATTTATCTAGTTACCTAGTTGTATTTACCTAGTTCTATTTTACAGGGCCTGAGCTACACTCGATTGGTCCCGTCTCTATATCTACATTTTTTATTTCGCTTAATGTACCTTTCCCCAACCGGTCAGGTTGTGAGGGGTTATGTTTATTGACCCTGTATCAGTCTATTGGTTAGGAACTGTTTCTGTTGTGTTAGTGCTGACAGGAATTTCGTCGAAAATATCGATAGATTTGGACCAACTGGTGCATAATGCCAAGTCTATTTGTATATAGATATAAACTATATTTTATATTTGGATGAAATCTATTACAAACTTTTGCACATGGCAACCAATTGATGATAATATAATCGCGGATATTATGACGCTCATATGATGCAATAATTGATATATATATATTATAATATATATATATATATATATATATATATCTTTATATATAATTGATGAAATATTAGGGCGGAGGTATGCGCTCTACTGAGTGCCCCCCCCCCAGTTTAGTGTTGTTTGTAGGGATGTGCACCGGTATTCGGTATACCGAAATACCGGTATTTCAGTGCCGGTATTACCGATATTACCGGTAATTTCGGCTTTCCGGTATACCGGTAACGGTATAAGTATTGAATCGGTATACCGGTAAACCGGTATTGTTTCGTCGGTATTGAACTTAAGTATTATGTTTTTTTTCGGCACTGAGAACCAACAATTAACTGTTCGTGTTTTCTCTCGAAACAAACATTAATGGCGCAACGTAATAATAGTATTGAACAAGTAACAATATCCAGCAAGAATGATGCAAACAAAACTCGTGTACCTAGGCGCGTGTGGTAGCGTGATGCTCATTGGCTCAGAATTTGAGGCGCGCGTTATCATTGGCTGGTTGCACCTACTCGCTGACGATGCCATACTGATACCTTCTCTCTCTTTCTCTTTTCGCCTCAGACTTGGTTTTGCCTGCTATTATGAAATGGCAAACCAAGACAATTCACCTTGCCACTAATGTGGGCACAGCAATGCCAATTCTCCGATACACTACATACATGAGTGTCCCTTCACTACCCCATTGCACCCCCGATGCGATGGTGTTTGGGGTATAGTGCCTTATCAACGGCACCCCTGCGTTGGTTTACTGCAACTTTATTCCTTTTGCTGATTGTGGTGTTACTGCTGGGTGTTAAGTTCTTTTAACCTATTTCCTCTCTTCCTCACCCCTATGGGCAGTGGCGTACCGACAGGGGGGCCATGCGGGCATGCCCCCGCCCCCCCCCTCCCTTTAGCAAAGAATAAATAGTAATAAATAAATCTATAATTTATTATAAATATGTGTATATATACGTATATATATATATATATATATATATATATATATATATATAGTAAAGAGAGGAGGAGAGGAGAGGAGATGAGAGAGAGAGAGAGAGAGAGGAGAGAGAGAGAGGAGAGAGAGAGAGAGAGAGAGAGAGAGAGAAAGAGAAGAGAGAGAGAGAGAGAGAGAGAGAGAGAGAGAGAGAGAGAGAGAGAGAGAGAGAGAGAGAGAGAGGAGAGAGATAGATAGATAGATATTGGCCCCCCCCTTTTAAATTTTATGGGTACGCCACTGCCTATGTCACTGTCGCCACTGCCTTGTCGCCTCCGTGGTGCAGTGGCTAGCGTGCCTGGCTACGAATCTGCGGGCCCTGGTTCGATCCCGGGCCAGGGCAAGTCGGTGACCAGCCTACCCAGCTGTTCTTCCTTCCTTTCGGGGTTGATAAATGGGTACCTGGGGTAACCTGGGGAAGGTAACTGTGGTAACCCGGGAGTCACACTAGCCCTGTGTCCCGGGGTAACGGGTTTCTCACCCACCACAGGCTCTAAGGGCTAATGCCACGGAGATGAGCACCGCATGCCACGCGCAGCTTAGCGTATGCTCCCATCTTTACCTTACCTTTACCACTGCCTATGGGTCACAGTTCATAAAAAAAATCTTATAGCGGCCCACATACTAGCAGAAAGGTTGGAGGTACTAATATATCAACCACCAGAGGTGGTAAAAAAGTATCCACCACCACAATAAAGCACGAAAACCACTTATATGATGAAGTGACACGCCACTGACCCTTGCCACTGACGGCGATGCCTTGTTCTTGACGGGCTTTATCTGGCCGTGTCCTCTATACCAAGATCTATATATTCTAAGAATATATAAATCTTGCTCTATAGTTATACTGGTAACTGAGGACGAATCAACATCTTTCTCTCTCTCTCTCTCTGATGTGTCGTTGATTTGTCATCGGGAAGTGCACCAGGGAAGGATTGAGGCCCAGAAATAATGTTTAAAGGAAATTTTAATCAAATGATATATATTTTCCTTACTTATAGGTTGAATACTAACTATTTATGCAAAACAAATGGCCGACGTCACCGAAAACATTTTATCATAGGGGGTCGACGCTGTGAAATGTTTGAGAATGGACCCCAAAAAGATGGGCATGAAAAATTGTAATACCGGTACCGGTAATACCGATCGATACCGGTATCTTGACTGATACCGGTGAGGACGTATCGGTATTATTCCCGAAAACCGATATCGGCAATACCGGTATTATGTTGATACCGCACAACCCTAGTTGTTTGGCCGAAGCAATCCACCCCGGGAGGCGAGACATAACCCTCGGCTAACTAAAGGCGTTTTCTGCGGGGGATTACGCTTGCAAGCGAAAAAATTTCGATTGCAAGCGGTCACTTTTGTAGTGCCCATATATATTTTATAGTGCCCAAAGAAACATTTCGTTTGCTGCCGCAACAACAACAACAACAAATTTTTGCGGGTCGGACAATCATCTTCCCTGGAACAGCAAGCGAAATTTGAGCGTCGAAATGTTTCGATTGCAAGCGAAATCCCCCGCAGAAAACGCCTTAACACCCGGTGTCGCGTTCCCAGCAGTCTGCACGAGAGGCGCATGGCTGCACGCATGGACGGAGGCGAATATTTACTAACAAGACTTATTGATCAACAAAGGCATTGCCAGACGTCCTACGACAACCTGTCTTAGTTAACCAACAAAAGGGGGGGCGCGAACTGCACATGTGCGGAGGCAAAAGTTTTCTAAAAAAGACTTGTTATCAGCAAAAGCATTCGCAGGCATCCTCCGACAACATGGCTAGAGATTTACAGGAAAAATTATGATGATAGTTTTGTTTTGAAATTAACAAGATGCTGTATCCCGTAAATTTGCTCATGAATCACTGCATAAAGGCTATTTAATTAATGGTCCTTCAATTCACTACTACAAAAGCAGAGCGCATTATTCGATTCATGAATGTTTTTCCCATGAAAGAATAAAACAATATGCCCTCCCCTTCTTGAGACCACTTGTCGGGCATTCAGGAACACGTGACAAGATGCGTACACAGTACCGTGTTTAATGCGATCCGGCTTCATTGATCAACAAAACAAGTCTTTGTTAGTACACATTCGCCTCCGCGCATGCGCAGCTCGCGTTTTCTTTTGTTGGTAAACAAAGGTGGACAGCACAAAATACACAGACTGCTGGGAACGCGACATCGCTACCCATTCACTTCTGGGTGGACAGGGGCTCAGATTTTATGGAGACAGACCATCTGTCTCCGCTCCGCCCGAGGGCATATTGCCGTATTATGGAATAGTATGTGGTATGGGGGATGTCCCTAGTCAATCACCGTTGTCCAAGCTCGTGACGTCACATGGGGGTGGATCGTAAGTGATCGCTGGGTTATAAACAGTTTTATTTAAACTTTATAATGTCCTAGGCTAAGTTAGGTTGGGTTAGGTTAGGTTAGGTTATTTAAAGTTAGGTTAGGTTAAATTAAACAATTTAATAGGTCTAATCTTAAATAAAACATACAGATTACAGCCCAGTGATCATGTAGGCTCCACCTCCAATGTGACGTACGTCACGAGCTTGGACATCGCTGATTGGTTCGACATCCCCACATCACATACAATTCCAGAGAACGGTAATATGCGGAGTGAGGGTGAGCCCTGATCTCCGACCTAGGATCAATGTATTGAGGCTAGAAATATAGCTAATAGAGTGTTAGGATTCATTACCAGGAGTGTTAAAAGTAGAAGTGCTGAGGTTATTCTAAAGCTTGATTTGGCTCTAGTCAGACCTCAACTAGACTATGCGGTTCAGTTTTGGTCTCCATATTACAGGATGGATATAGCCTTGTTAGAATCAGTGCAGAGAAGGATGACGAAAATGATTCAAGGGATGCGTAACTTTAGTTATGAGAAGATATTGAAGCTATTAAAGTTACACTCACTCGCGAGACGCAGAGTAAGGAGCGTTCTGATAGAAAGTTTTAAGTGGATAAAGGGATTTAATAATGGAGAGGTAGGAAAAGTTATTACGGCTATTAACCAGGTTAGAACAAGAAGTAACGGATTCAAGCTGGAAAAGCGTAGATATAAAAAAAAAATAGGGAAAAACTGGTTCACAAATAGGGTGATGAATGATTGGAATGGACTCAGTAGACAGGTAGTTAGTGCGGAGTCATTGGGGAGCTTTAAAGACGGGCTGGATAGGTTCATGGATGGGGATGAAAGGTGAATGTAGGTAGTGTAAGGTAACAGGAAGTACCACGTGTAGGCCTCACGGCCTCTTGTAGCTTCCTTATTACCTCCGCCAACGAAGTTGGAGGGGTTATGTTTTCACCCCGATCTGTCTGTCTGTCTGTCTGTCTGTTTGTTTGTGTACAGGATTTCTCAAAAAGTTACGAATAGATTTGGACCAAACTCGGTATACCAAGTCTATTTGGTATAAGGAAGAACTGGTTTAATTTTGGATGAAATCTATTGACAACTGTTGCCATGGCAACCAATTGATTAAATATTCGGCCAGAGGTATGCGCTCATACTGAGTGCATAATATAAATTATATATATATATATTATATATATATATTATATATATATATATATATATATAATATATATATATATATTATATATATATATATATATATATATATATATATAACGTATATTTGATGAAATATTCGGGCGGAGGTATGCGCTCTACTGAGTGCCCCCTCCCCTAGTTTTCTTATGTTCTTATGCCTGCCGCAAGGGGATCAAACCAGAGGTGTATCGGTTGTGAACCAAGCGTGCACTACGTACACTACAGAGAACCCGTCACCCGTATGTGTATATATATATATATATATATATATATATATATATATATATATATATATATATATATATATATATATATATATATATATATATGTTATGTTATATTATATATATATATATATATATATATATATATATATATATATATATATATGTGTGTGTGTGTTGACATTTCAGGGTGACAAAGACACTCGTCATTCTTGGGGTTGTTTATGTGTGTGTGTGTGTGTGTGTGTGTGTGTAAAACTCGTTCATACATCCTCATTTTGAAGAATATCGTTGTTTCCAAATTTTCATGTAGTGATGTATTGCACCAAAACTCTACAAAGTTTTTGTAGAGTTTACAAAACTCTACAAAGTAAGAACGAGAGTGTTGTGATAAATCATTTACAGTAAAAGTGAGGCTAAAATGTTTACTTGATATCATGTAAATATTTAGATATCCACAATCAAAAGGTGCAGGTGGTGTTCTCGTGCGCTATTGTGAGCAATCAGATGTGAACACGTATACTACTCCCTTATGTTCAATAATAAAAACATCCGTGATGAAAGGGAATCTAATTGCGTTTCCCCATATCTACTTTACTTTTAATGACCCTCCCTATCCTTTCTCTTTCTCCTCCCCTTTATCAGTGTGTGTGTGTGTTAGGGTGTTGAGAAGTAGGGCGTGTAGTAGGGGTGATGCACTTAATATATACACTCAAGACACTCACCCACACTTATGGGCACTTCGCGCCTGCCGGAGTCTCACCTGTGGACGCGTAGGATATACTGAACAGCGATAAATTTGGCTAAGTTTAATGAAAAGTGTCCAGTTCCAACGAACACTCGGGGACATCGTAGCATGTTAAAGGATTCTCCTGAGGGACGTAGAGTTATACTCGTATTAGTGTCCTTAATGGATTAGTAATTCGTTCAGCAAACTCCCAGCGGATACCTTCGAACTCCTTGCATGGAGGAGGAGCGAAACAACTTGTACTTGCTATTATTGTATTGATTTTGTTGCACATTACTTCGTTGCCCAATTTATGTCTTTATTGCGTTGTCTTCTTAGCGGTTCACTGGTGCGTGTGTGGGTGTGCATGGCAGCAACGGTGCTTGAGTGTCACATTCACGGGATTCAAAATTTGTATTGTTGGTTGATAAATATTTTGATTTTAATTCACTGAATAAGACATACCCTAATTAATCTTCGATAAATAGGATGATTTTTTTTTTCTCTCTCTCTCTCTCTCTTTCTTTATCTGATGGCTGCGAAGGGATATCCATTGCATAATTCAAATTCAAGGTTCTATCAATATTAAGTAAGAGGGGGGAAATTAACAAGCGAAGGCGCGTGCTGAGGAAAATGTGAAGGAAGGGCCCAGTGTTGGAGAAAATATATCAGCATGTTAAGGCATGGCCGTGGATGAAAAGTATCATACAAATAAAAAAACAGGTATGATAAGTTATTTTTCTTGAACTAAGGTTGAGATTATGAATGTGAAAATTATTTGGTATTAGATGCGTCTGAAGTGAGTATTAAGAGTGGTTCATAGTTTATGTGCAATGTCTTAAAACACAGCATAAATTATTTGAACGTTAGAATTCATACGTAAATATGTGTAAAAATGGGGGCATACGCTATGCTGCGAGTGGCCCCGGTGCTCATCTCCGTCGCATTAGCATTTGAGCGTGTGGTGAGTAGGAACCCCTTACCCCGGGACACAGGGCTAATGTGACATCTGGGTTACCACAGTTACGTTCCCCAGGTTTCCCCATGTACCCACCCATGTATCAACCAACCCCGAAAGGAAGTATGAACAGCTGGTTGACTGGCCGCCGACTGTCCTGATCTGAATTCGAACCAGGGCCCGCAGATTCGTAGCTAGGTGCACTAGCCATTACACCACGGAGGCAAGAAAGCATATATAGACATAAATTAATTAATGTGCATGAGCAGTTGAAAGTAAGCTCATATAAACTATGAAATAATATTAAAAGAACTGTCTTAAAGTTTTCTGCGCGGAAAATTGGCTTAAACTTTAATGCTGGCAATCGAGAAGTGCAAATATGTAGGATCTTTGTAATCCCCGTGTCTTATTTATTAACCATGAGGCGTGAGCAATATTTTCTCTGAACACAATGAGGGTACTTAAGACATGTTTTTTTTCTCTCTCTCTCTCTCTCTCTCTCTCTCTCTCTCTCTCTCTCTCTCTCTCTCTCTCTCTCTCTCTCTCTCTCTCTCTCTCTCTCTCTCTCTCTCTCTCTCTCTCTCTCTCTCTCTCTCTCTCTCTCTCTCTCTCGATGTGCTTAACAATCAAAGTATTTATCTATCTATCTATTTAGTTATTCTTTATCATATTCTTATTCTTGTCCATCCATCTCTTATTTCACAATCTATCGATACATTTACTTCTATTCCCATGTAACACTCATCAATTTTCATTTTCTTTATTCTCTAGTTTATCCCCCTCGACATCGCCTCGTGTCTTCGTCACCTACGTTGCCCCACCGTTATTAAAAACCTTCTTCGTATTCATCTTATCTTCACTTTGTCGGCATAAATCGAAGTTAGATTGGCTTCCCTTCCCTCTCCCAACACTCACCATTCCACTCCAACTCCTGCAAACGTTCTCCTCCATATTTTTTTTCCGCCCTTCATTCTCTTCATTCTACGTCTTCCTTTCCAGCCCTCTGTCTAAAGCTTGCAACATTCTCGTAACTGTTACTACCACAGCCATCAACATTCCTCCCAGCACTCTAACAGTACAGCCACAAGGATAACACTTGTGGTTATTACTGTTCTGAAATTAGTTTTTACTTTATGGTGTAACTGTCCTCTTTTCCTGGAGGTATTTCTACTATTCTTTTGGGATTTCATTTTTACTTCGTCAGGTTGTCTGTATGACCTATGATTTTATTTTTTCGCTATCATTTTTTTATGATCAGTGTTATAATTTTTTTTTCTCTCTCTCTCTCTCTCTCTCTCTCTCTCTCTCTCTCTCTCTCTCTCTCTCTCTCTCTCTCTCTCTCTCTCTCTCTCTCTCTCTCTCTCTCTCTCTCTCTCCCTAATTAGCAGTCCTTGTTACATTTATTTTCTTCAACTAGTTTTCTTCCTAGAGCCTTGTTTTCAATGTATTGTTTCCTGTGCCATATTAGTTTCCTTTCACCCACCCCCTTTTCCCTCTCTTTCTTTATGACGCTAACTGTCAATTCCTTCTAAAACTGTAGTAATAACAGCAACAATGGAACTCGGCCTGAATATTATTGGTACCTCGGGCCAGCTGGGCGGAGGCGGTGCACTGGTCACTCTGGGCCAAACTGTTTTATGGTCAACCGTGGAAGGTTTAGTTTTTATTTTTCTTTTCATTAGTATTTTTTCTATTTCATTCTCGTTTGTCGCTGTTTTTTCATTAAAAAAGAGTATGAGTAGATATTTTGGTTTTTCAAATTAAAAAGGAAGTTTTAAAAAGGGATAAAAACCTTCAAACTAAACCCTCCTTTTGCTTTGACTTTTTGCCTTTCTAAAAATTTTTGGGGAAACTATACTTAATAAGAAAAATTTTAAGCTCTTCTGCTCAAATCTTCTATCTGATCGTCAGTACGGTTTCTGTAAAGGGCGTTATGGCGATCTTTTGCTTTCCCAAATGAATCTTTGGGCATCCTCCTTTTGGGGTTTCGGTGAAGCCTTTTTTCTGTTGCCCTTGACCCAAACAAAAAGCTTTGAAGATTGCCAAATCTTTTAATTTTTCCAAAATTTCCCCTCATTCGGGTTTCTATCCTTCTCTCTGTTCCTTCATCCTAAATTTCCTTTCAAACCGTTCCCATTGCAGCTATGTTACAAAGGAAATATAAAAAGGAAAAACAAACAAAAAGGGCCCATAGGTCCTTACAAGACTGTTTGCTTTAACTCAAATACAAATTAAAATAGATAATAATAGAGAAAGGATAGGAAGTAAAAGGTCCTCCCCCCACCATCCCCCACCGAACTGGCCAAAAGAATGATACCATGCAATTAAAAAAACTGCATAAATTTTTGAGGAAAGTTGAAACTGTAATCTAGGGTAACTCTACTAGTTTGGGGGGGTTTTAGTGCTTATAATAGGTATTTAGTGTTTTTTGGGGTAGGGTGACAAGGGGGGTTCAAGGGGTGGGCGGCAGCCTTCCCTGGGTTTCTTGGAGGCAGCATAATCGGCCCCGCTCCGTTAATCCAGGGTTGTGTACTTTCCATGTAGGCGCCGTACACATAAATGCCCCCTGCAGCAGGACCCCTGGTTACCAAATCCGATGGGGGTCACTACGTCGGACCCTAAAACCACAGCCGTCACGGGTCGAGAGTAGTAGGGGTTAACCTTCCCTGGGGGCATTGTGTGTGTTATGAGGTCTAATGTAGGTTGGTGGGGTCGTGGGAAGTTCAGGGGGGTGGGGCACCCTTTGCCTGGGCTTTTTTTGGGAGGCAGCAGTAAAAATTAGGCCCCAGCTCCGTTTCAATCCCTGCGGTTGCACTTTCCGTGGGACCCGTGCACTTAAATCCCCCCTGCAATGCCCCGGGTTTAAAAAACCCCATGGTGGTCACAACTGACAGGGCCCTTACGAACCACAAACCCGTCACAGGTAAAAAGTTGTAGTATGACCGTTTACTGGGGCTCTCTGAACGTTGGGAGGGGTTGTGTAGACGCGACCGCAATCATTTTACGCAATGGATAATTTTTCGGGCCCGCGAGAAAAAATTTTATTATTCCGAGTAAACAGTGACAACCGGGATTTGATATAAATATTTTTCGGGGCGATTTTTAAATGATTCTATTGTATTTGATTTTACTACGTCGACGGCACCCTTTCCCATACGTTTACAACACTTTTTGTGAAGAAGTACTTTGCTTCGTTCTTTTACAAACCGTTTCCGCTTTTTTTTAAACCGTTTTTCTAGTTGGCTTGCCCCGGTCTAGCGGAAAGTTTTTCGGGGACTACTTTCGTAATCCTTGAAGTTTTTAAAGACTTCGATGAGGTCACCTTTTAAACCTTCTTTTTTGTTAGTGGGAATAAGTTAATTTTTTGGGCCCATTTTTACGATTTTTTCGCAATCTAGGCATCTTTTGTTACTCTCGCTGTATTTTTTCTATTTTAAATGCCCCTTTTTTAAATAAGGTACCCCAGAACTGCACCCCGTATTCTAGATGGGGGGAACAGCGAGTTAAAAAGTGATTATCTTTTTCGATTTGAACTGAAAGTTCGTCCAATAAACCAAAATTTATTTGCATTTTTTACCCCTCATAATTTGGTTTGGGTTATTCGGTTTTAGTCTTTCGAGTTTATAACGCCTAAATCTTTTTTTTTATCAACACTTGTTATTTGGAAGTTCATCACGAACTTTTAGGGGGTTTTTTATTACCGAATGTTCAGGGCTTTTTGTCAAGGTTAAATTCATTTCCCATTTTTTGACCTTCGTTGCGGTTTTTTAAGTCTTTTGTATGATTGGCGCTGAGATTTGAAAGGGTATGTTTTTGATTTGCGTGTCATCAGCAAAATTTTTGATATCCTGCATGTGATTCCCTCGTCAAGCATTTATGTAATTAAAAACAGATGGGGCCGAAACTGATCCTTTAGGGAACCCCCCCCATTTTACACGGGGCCAGTCAGAAGATTTCCCTTTTTTACCCCTTTGTTTACGATTTGACCGCCATTTTTTTACCCTTTTGAAAGGGCCTGTTAACCATAGCTTTTACTTTTCTATGAACGCTTTTTGGGGAAATTTGTCGAAAGCTTTTTGAAAAACGAGGTAAAATACGTCTCCCCCCCTCGTGTTGTCGTACATTTTTAATACCTATTTTAAAAATCAAGTAATTTGAGAGGCATGAGCGTTTATTTTTGAATCCTGCTGCGAACTTTGATTATGTCTTTTTTTCTAAGAAATTAAAAGATTTTGTCTCTTATGATGGTTTTTAATTTTCCACAATGTGTTAAACGTTGGGGGATGTTTTCCGGGGCTGCGACTTGTTTTTTTCTTTTTTTAAAAAGGGGTGTGACTTTGCTTTTTCCCCTTTGCACGGGACATTTCCGGGGAGTAAAAACTTTTTAAAAAAGATGGAAAAAGGGGGGTTTACTATTTCGTTCTTTGTTCTTTTTAAAATGCGTGGCGAAATTTTTTCAGGACCAGGAGCTTTGTTTATTTTCATTTATTTATCGCGAGCAAAAAGTCACATCCGAAAGGTTTTGAGCGAGCAAGTACCTTTGTTCTGGGTTTTCGGGGTGGGGTTTATTTTTCGTGTTTTCCCCCTGGAAAACTGATGCAAAAAAATTATTTAGATTTTTCCCCTAATACTTATTTTCTGTGCTCGCCATTTTCCCTTTTTCCAACGGGCCCCATGGTTTACTCATTTCTTTTTTTTTCCCTTTAAAATAGCTTGAATTCTTAGGGCGATTTTTCATTTTTGGCAATACTACCAAAATTTTCTTGCTCTGCAAGAGTTTTTGTATTGCTAACTGCGTGAGCGGCGTCTTATTTTGTTTCTTTGTGTTTTTCATAGCCGCTTTTTAGCTGCAAAGCGTCCCTTGATTTTTGCGGGTCCATCATTTCGGTTTAATGTTTTTAAAGATCGCCTATATCCATCGGTATTAGGGTTTTATTGCTAATTAAGCTTAACCCCTGAATTTCTGGCCATGCTACATTTTATTTTTTTTACTTTTTGAAAACATTCCCTCGGGGGTTTGTTAAGATTCTTTTTTTTTTTCTGAGTCGCCTTCGTAATCAAACTTTTTCTTTTCTTTGGCCGTTGTCACGATATTAAAACTGAAAGAAGCCCGGGGCACTGCACAAACGGGCCCACGTTTAAAGACTGAAAGATTTTCGGGGAAAAAAAATCAAATATTTTCCCTCTCGTTGGATATCCCCGTGTTGGGAAAAGCTTTCTTGGAGATTGAATAGAAGTGTGCCCGAAAGTGTTTTTAGCGGGCGCCCCAACTAGTAAAGGGGAAAATTAAATCAACCCAAAATTCGCTTTCGTTTTGAGAACTAATTTCCGCTTTTGTTTTAGATTCTTCGTCAATTGGGATTTTTTGAGCTGGAGGTCGATAAAAAAGGCCCCAAATTCTCTTTTGAGAATGCGATTTTGTTTAACGAAATTAATTACTGTTATCAGTTTCGGCTTTGATTAAAAAAGGGATGAAGCAGGGCTTTTTATATAATAATACACCCCCTCCTGCCTTCGTGTCTTTCTGCCTTAATAAATTAACCCCTGATCGCAAATTCGCAAAAAATCTCTATTTTTGTATCTACCAGACTCGGAAATTCCGAGATGTCGTATTGTCTGAAAAAATAGTTCCCCTAAATCTGAAATTTTTTACGTTAACGGGCATTAAATAACAAACTTTTTTATCGGGATGGGGAGTTTGGGGGGTTTGCAGGAACTAAATTTTTTGGGGCTTTGAGCGACGAGAATTATATTTCGGGAACTAGAGCTTAGGTTGTTGTCGACCTCTCTGCTGGGATTTTTTTGATCTGTGTAGTTCCGCGCATTGAGTAGCCTACCGGTCGGCAGAAACCAAATAAATTTTAAGGGAGACCATCGTTTCAGAAAAAATATTGGGTTTAAAAAAAAAAGGCCCCCAAAAGTTTATATATTCAATCCTTCTCCTTTACAAAATTTTGCGAGAGGGTTGTTTTTTAAAGGCCTTGTTGTAAAGCGTTTGCCGCATTGACCCCTGGGAAAAATGGGGTACGATATTTTACTAATTTTATTTTATTTTTGTTCACATCTTGCATATTTAGAAAGGAGGGCCTCTGATTGGTTTGTTTTACGTCATTTTTTCCCGCGGAAAAATGTCGGGGGAAAGAGGGACATTGTTCTTTTTCAAAAATTATAACATGGTGTTCCTAGGTTCTGTCCTACCCCTACTCTCTTTTATTACATGGGACAAAAAAAAAATCGAAGATATGGTTCGGGGGACTAAATGATGTTAATTAAGTAAATCGCCCCTGCTAAATTCAAATCTGATGTTAAATTTAAAACCTATCAGCCCCATTTTTGAAACCGGGCGAAATTCATGAAAAAATATGGGTAAAATCACAAAAATAGGTTCACCAATTTTTTTCTTTTTAAACTCTTAATCTTTTTTTTTTCTCAAGCCTTTTTAGGGCAGTGCAGGTTTTATCGTGTTTTTTGGGCAGGGAGCAGGGAGGGGTGCGCGCTGCGTTTGGGCGAGGGGTTGTGGGCTGTGTATACGTTTTCCCTACTGATCGTACGCATGACATATGTTTAAACATTTTTTTTTTTTTTTCAGATATGATGTGTTTTTTTTAGTGGGTCCAAAATTTTATTTGGTTTTTCCCCGTATATATACCTTGTACCGGGCTGTGATGGAGCGCCGAAAACTGTGTAAAGCATCGGACAGTTTTTTTTAATATGTGGAATTTTTCCCAATGACATTCTAAAGAAACCTCTTACAAAGAATTTAAAAGCACTTATCTGCATTACTTCAAGGCCGTATGGGTGATCAAGATAAAAGGGGGGCCCCTCACGTGTTTTAAACCCCCTGGGGAAACCCTTTGAATGAATGGATTCGGGCAAAGGGCCCATCGGGCAGGCATTCGGCATCCCAAGGGTTTGGGGCGGAAAAAAAAGGTCACAGTACTGACTGCACTTCTGCCTACAAAAAACATCAAGGATTTGTAAAAACGCGAGCTAAAATCGGTATCCTGAGTACCTTCTGCCATCAGGCCTGGCCACATGGTCCTGATCTCCATTCCAATGTTCCTTGAAAATGCTATAAGTAAATCAATTCGAACGAGGAGGAAAAATCCCCAGGGATAAAATTTCAAGAAATGGCGAAAACAGGAGCCCAAAATTTCATCATCGGAAAATGAACATGCCCTTGCTAGGGCCCTAGATTACCCAGGAAAAAAGTAAGCCCTTGGATCTCGTCTAAAAGGAATGGAATTGCTAAAAGAGGAGTTCTAAAACCCACTTTTGTCGAAGACATAAAAAATTTTCAAGCTTCTTAAAGGGGGAACAAAAGCTTTTTACTGCTTTGATTTGACACACTCAGGGAAAACTTTGTGAGTCTCACCTTATGAAAAGGTGGGGGCGGCGTTCAAAAAGGGAAAAAAACGCTAAAGGCCGTTCTTCTGCATAAAAAATAATTTTCCGAGTGTTCCAATTTCAGGCCATGAATGAGTGAAATTATGAAAACTATGAGATTTTTGTTTTTCCCTGTTAAATATAAAAGAACATAGGGGAACGTGTGGGGCCCTGAAGGAAATCTCCTTGCTTCTAGGACTCCAGTTAGGTTCCCAAAAGCACATGTTTTTTTCTTTTTTTGGGGGCTCTGAGGGGACAGCAAACTTACTAACAAAAGGAAGGCCAGCCACCGAAAGACTCCCGGGCAAGTTCAACTGTATGTAAAAACCCTTTTTGTTGACAGTGAAAAGGTGTACTTACCTCCATTGCATCTGAAACCTGGGGTTTAATGAAAAATTTTGTGAAGGCCCCGGATCAAAATTGCTGGCTTTTAGTATTTGTTTGCAAGTTTGAACGCACTGTTCTGAACCAAAGTAAAGGGAGGGGGTTTTCAAAGGCCTCAAAAATTTGTCATACCAATGATGATGACTTTGTAAAAAGCCTAACGCCCGGAAAAAAATGCTTTGGGAAAAAGCTTTTTTTGGCTGTTAAAAGAACTACCCAGCTAATGTTTTTGAGCATTTGAAAATTTGAGGGAAATTGTAAATGACATGTTAAAAAAATTACCTGGCTGGGGGTCGGATTCCCCAAATCCCTTTTTTCCCTTTTTTCTCTTTTATTTCTTCCCAAAGAAACTTGGGGGGTCGTGAGACAGGGGGAAAATTTCCCCCAGGACTTGCCAAACCCTGGAACCCGATCAAAGGGCTTTTAGTTCCAACATGATAGGGGACTATTTCGGACGCTACAAGTGAAAGTAGCTGCTCCTACAAACGAAAAAGCAAACCAGAAACACTTCTGTGTACTATGGAGCAGGGTAGTACTTTTGGTGTTAGGGATAGTTTTGATCATATTATATTTAAAACCCTTTGGATCTTACGTTTTTCTGAGAACAGTCTGACTGCTGACTGAGTCTGACAACACTGTTTTCGAAAATAGCGCTCTTTCTCCAAAAAAAAACTCGAAAATTTTGTTTAAAAAACAGATATTATAATATATTATATATATAAATATATTATATTATATATAATTTATAATATATATATATATTTATATAAAGTCAAATTTTCTGTGATTTTGGGATATTTTCGGATATTTCCAAGATGGGCACTTTTCGGATATATTTGGAAAATAAATTTAAAATATATTTTTGCCAGATTACATTAGGGCCTAATAAAGCCGCAGGCACCCCCAGAATTTATTACGAGTAATTATATTAACGTAGGGGGGTTGTTTCGATTAAATTTTATAATTAATATACGTATATAAATTATAAAACTATTAAATTTAAAATGCCGAATTTTAAAAACTTAAGTCTAGAGAAAAAACAAGCTTTTTTTAAAACAGCAGCAAAAAGCTTTCCAACCCACACCCAAAAGAACTCAGAAACCCCTTTTTTTTGGGCGACCAGTGTATTCATTAATTCTTCTAAGTCTAACTCAAAACGCTATCCACCTACGCTGATATTCTACCATGCTTTTTCAACGTCGTTTTTTAGCGCCCCCAATCAAAAGGAACTAGGTTTTTCACGGAGAGATGGACCCAGCGCCTAAAATTCTGATCTTTCCCTAAATTTTTGATTGGGGGAAAGCAAAACCCTTTTTTGTTCAATGCCTCAAAACCCAATTTTTTACCCATCACCGACAAAAACCCACCAGACAAATATCCCCCTTCTTTTGACATCCTATTCCTTCTTCTCAAAGAAAATTCTTGGGTTATCCCCTTTTCTAAAATCTGAACTGGAAATCTCAAATCTCAAATCTTTTCTAAAAAAAGCTTCTAAGAAGTTGGTGTCCCCGTGGCGCCCGCGTCCTTTTTTTTCTCCCTCCCAGTTGCTTCTCCTAAGGGGCCTTATCCCCCCATTTGGAGTTGTCTCACGGGAGGGAGGACCCTCATCGTTCTCCTAAACAGGGTTGAGCAAAAGCTTTTCGTCTCACAACTCCCCTCCTCTGCTGATGTTTTAAACTTTAAAACACCGTCGCAATGTTCTTTTCCCTTTCTATCTTCTACCCTTTTTTTCTGCTCCTGTCTTCTGACTTGCTAAATGCATGCCTACCCCCCCCCGCGGCCTCGCTGGCAAGACTTTCTACTCTTCTCATCCCATTCGTCCATCTTCCTAATCAAGAGTTAATCAGTACTTTACTCTTTCACCCTTTTCCTGGTAAACTCTGGAACTCTCTTCCGTTTAAATTTTTTCCCCACCTTCCTACGCCCCTTAAAATCTTTCAAGAGAAAGAAAAAGACACCTCCCGAACAAATTTGGGCACACCCTCTTTATTTATTTTCTCTTACTTCTTCTTTATAGGGCTGGCAACAAAGGGGGCTTTGTGTTACCTATTTTTTTTGTGCCCTTGGCCAGTCCTTTATGAGTAAAAAAAAAAAATTATAAGTGAAATATTCATGTGAAAGGCTTCGTTATACGAGGAATGGATACAAAAAGCCATTGCTTCACATATTTAATCACCCCTTTTAAAACTTCGGCTGCTGGGGGTTTTTAGGGTGGTGAGGGTGATATTCCCCCTTCCTGGTCACAGTTTTGCTTCCGCTTTTTTTAAACTCTTTCTTAAAAGGCCCTTCTCCTTTTAATCTCTATTCTCATTTAATTTTCCAATTTAATCTTCGTTCGTCCTTTCTCCTTTCTCCATATGTACCCCCACGTACCTTACCTAAACTACTCTCTACTTCCATTTTTTCTTTCTCTCCTACTTACTTCTCCCACTTCTTTCTATATCTTTCCCTTTCTCGCATTCTTTTTCCCCTGCATTTTCTTTCTGCAGCTCTGACCTCCTTCTTCTTTTGAATAAAACCCCTTTAAATTCCCCTTTTTACTATTCAGCCCCATTTCTCCGAACTTCCCTCCTTATCCACTCAGCCTCTTAAAGGACCTTTTCCCCAGTTCTTCCTTACTACTTCACACTACCATGAAAAATATCTTAACAGGAAAACCCAAAAAATGTTAGAAAATAAAACCATGGGGCCATCGTCTCCTTTAAATATCGGTCTCTCCCTTCTACTTTCCCCTTTCTTCTTAGTATCCCTTTATTTCCTCACCCCGTTCCTTTTCCACTCCCTCTCTGTTTTTTTTAGTTCGGGGATAGAAAAAAAACCCCTGCAAAGTCTCGCGAGCAAAAAACTACTTGGGCGCGTTTTTTTTCAACAAACTTTTTTTGCTGTTTTTTGGCGACAAGACAAAAAATTTCCCGGGAAAAAGAGTTTAAAAAAGAAGTGTTTATTCACTCCTTCAAAAATTTTGAAATTTACAAGGTAATCTCTTTTCATCGGAAAAATAAAAATTTTTTTATAAGAAAATTTGATGGTTCAGGGGACGTTGGCTTTATAAATTTTGAAAGATGTCCATTATCGTAGTATCTATTGCTGTGAGCGGGGGTAAATACCCCTTTTAAATCAGGAAGGCGTGTTTTTGAAAAAACGTAAAAATTTTGGAGGGCGACACTTATTCTTAATACCAGGCAAAGAAGTATAAACAAAAACAGTTTGTTGATATCAGTACACATCCCGACCAAGGGACTGGGGTTAAAGGTAAATTTACTAACGTTTGTATACCCTGACTAGAGAAACTTGTTACCTTCGCTACGAATTGCATTGCACGTTCATCTTCCCCTTAAAACCCGTTTCCCAAGTTACCTGGGGCAAGGGTCTCAGAACTCCCCGGGGAAAAAAAAAGAAATATAGTAGAACACAAAACATGCTCGATTCTTTAAGTTTGATTTTTCATTACAATTTTTTGACATTTGACTTTTGGAAATTCATTTGGGAAAAATTCCCCCAAAAAAATGTATGTTTTTTGTTTAGGGACCCGAACTTTGTTAGAATGTCTTTTTTAATACATTTTGCGTATAGCGCCTGTGGCAGTGACCCCAGGCTGGAAAGGGTAGGCCCTGGGGTTCATTTTGAGGGCTATGAGGGTTTGGGCCCTCCCCCGGGGTGGCGGCAGGTTTTTTATAGTGACGCCTGCATAAGGGGCTTACCCGCCCCCCTGGCCCCTCCGATGCACTCGAAATCAAAGGGTAGATTTAATGGACAACATGTGGGTGTTTTAGGCACTCGACGGTGCAAAAAGTTTTAAGTGGTTTTTGGTTTCTATCGGGATGAACTGGGTCCCGAGAACCCCACTCGGAGACGTAACAACTCTGCTACCGCCTCCCCAACTGCCTTATAACAAATTCGATCCCGAGTCAAACTAAATAATGGCAGACAACACCGCTCTTACTTGAAAATTTGAATTTCGGGAACATGAAACCCACACCACACACACACCACACCCACACCCCAAAACCCCACACACACACACACACACACACACACCCGTCAAGGCTTTACCCATTCCGGCATTACCTAAAAAAAATGTTATAACACGAATTGAATGTTCAGCGGAAAACCACGGGCAGTGCAGGGAAGGACTTTTGGGGTTACGGAGTAGTGGAAGGATGTTTTGGTTGAAGTTGGGAAAAGGGTGATATAAACTGTAAATGTAGGGAAAAAGGTTTTTGTACCTTAGAGGAGAGGAGGGGAAGGGGTGGCCCAAAACTAAAGTTAGTGGGAATGGTTTGGTAACAGAATAGTGGGAGAGAGGGAGAGAAACAATTTTATAAAATAAAGAAGGAAAAGAGGTTATTCATTTTTGAATGAGAAAAACTCAAACAACGAACCCTTTTTCCGGAAACGTTAAAGTTGTGTTCGGGAAAATGAAATTTTTTTGGAAAAAAGAGGGTGACAGAAGTTTTCACTTTTTAGGCTGCTAAATAAGATACTTCATATTAAATAAAACCCCCCAAAATTTTGGGGGGGTGGGTTTGGGGAAAAAAAAAAAGAAAAAAAAGAGGGGAAAGAAAAAAAACCCATTTAAAAAAAAAAGGGGTTTTTAAAAGGTATACCCCCCCTTTCCGGGGCCAAAAAAAGCCCGTGGGTAATTACTGACAAAACGGTCCCGCTGGCATCATGGTTGTGGCGTCCCGGAATTTTTTTTTAGTCTCCCCGGTTGGGTGAATAAGGGGGATATTTGCTTCCCAACCCGGCCGGGTTTTTTCCCCCTTTTACCCCATTTCATCACAAGAAAGCCCCATTTATATTTTTAAGGGGTCCAACAAACGGCCCAAAAAACCCTCAGATTTTAGTTTTTTCAACAAATTTTTTTTTAAAAAAATATTTTAATTAATAAAACTTTTGTTTTTCCCCTTTTTAACTTTAAAAAAAATGGGGGGGGGTTTTAAGGCCCCCCCTTAAAAAGGCTGCCCCCCCCTGGGTGTTTTAAATTTTTAAACCATAAAGGCCTTTCCCACCGGGCCCTTTAAATTGGGCCAAATGTATTAAATAGAAAAACTTCGGGGGTTTTTAAAACCCAAAATTGGGGAAAAATAGTGAAAAAAAAGGGGGGGAAGGAAAATTTGGGGAAATGCATTCCCACCCCATTTAGCGTGCTCATTTTATTCGTAACCAAAACCCAAAACGGGGGAAAAATTCCCATTTGGGGCCCGGGGAGCTTTCCGACCCTTTTTATTTGACCCGGGACACCCGGGTTTTGTTCCCGAATTTTGACCCTCTAGATATTTCACACTGGGACGAATCCTATACCAACATAATCAGAAAAGTGTGCAGATACAGGAATCGTGCTCAAAAATATAATAGGATCAAAAGTAGCCGAGCAATGATGGGTTGAAACCAAATAAGAGGATAAATGTTTAAACACTTTTTATTTAACACTCATTTTCGTATATTTGTGCTTACATTACAGTTACACATTTACAATAATGCAATGCAGAATTGCCTCAGTATGACGATGCTAGCCTCATTTTTTCTAAATATTAATGGTATTCTCAGGAAATCAGGTAAGAGTGAGAAGTGTGAAGTTGTTGATTTGGATCAAGTCAGCCCAGTAAGATGGCCACTGGTCCATATCCGTCGGCAACAACTGTAGACCCTGGACGCACACTTTAATCTTTAACTATGTAACATCCAAACTTTCAGTGGGATTTTATCAACCAATAAAATTGATAGAAATAGTGTCGAACAAAAATATATATTATATAAGTACATACAATAATTATATACAACAAGTATATGATGCCATGTATTCCTATATAGTTCGAGTTCAAGTGTCGTTGCATCACTTTTCTATGTTAGCGCTCACGCCAAGTTACGTCATGACTGTGTCCCCACCCTAGTTCACTCCATGCGCGTGACCCGTGATGCGTCCAGACCTGTTATTAAATGGACGTTGGGGACAAACAGGGTACTGGAACTCAGTATCACGCATCTCCGCAAGTACTTAGATTGGCACTGGGAACAGGGAAGTCAGGATACTTATGGATATACTACTTTTTGGCTGAACCACGCTCTTTACCTTGCTTCGTTACTATGCTTCGAAACTGATGTGTATCATGCTCGGACAACACAGTTGCCCATTGATCGTTTGAAGGGGCCTCTACTCTGCACGTATTACCTTATCGCATCTTCTTATATCCTAAAACTTTTTTTTACTGTAATTTTGCTGAATCTTCCAAACTGTTCCAAAAATGTATCTCACATAATTATCTGTGTCAGCGAAACAGTAAGTGAGACTGAACTCACTTCAGCTAGAAGCACAATACCGATCTCACTAAATTACATAATCTGCTCTTGATGCATAAAATCCTTGCAATTATATTTAATTTTACGCGGGTGAATCAAGCAAGCCTTCACCAAAAAATATCATATATTATACCTTATGTACTTGATATGAATATGACAGAAGACTTAAAGTAGTAGTATAATTATATTATATTATTAGTAGTAGTAGTAGTACTGACGATCGTGGTCGTGGTAGTATTAGTATTAGTAGTAGTATTAGTAGTAAAAGTAGTAGTAGAAGTAGTAGTAAGATAAGATAAGATTTTCATCCTATCTAGACCACTTGCAAGTACCAACTACAAGGTTATTGACTATACAAAGCGCCGCCACGTCAGCACGAACTAGGCGGACTCGAACCCTGACCGAATGCACAGGGACGCTGCACATTGCGAATTCACGTCTCTACCAACCTTGCCACCCTGACGGGCTAGAAGTAGTAGTAGTAGCAGTAGCAGTAGTAGTATAATAGTAGTCAATCAATCAGTAAATTGTTATTACATATTATGCAATATAATGTACAGTACATCTATCACCTAATTAATCTAATAAAATATTTTTTTTTATTTATGTATAAATCAAAGTACAAATTTGGGATCCTCATCCAGGTTCATGATTCTCAATCAATCAATCATTGGGGGCATACGCTGGTGGGCGCGTTGCCACGCCCACCCTACGACGCCACTCCCGGGATCACCAGGCGCGAGGCCCCATGCAGGCTCCCTTCCATACCAAGCAACTCTCTGCAGAAACATCAACTTGCCCCAGCCACGAGCCTTGTGGGCGTCCCCTTGGCCTCCTCCAAGCCGGATTGTCTCTTACATGCACAACCTGGTGGAAGGATCGGTTTCTGTGTAGCGTGCCACATGCCCATATAGCCGAAGTTGTGCTGATGGACTATGCAGGTAATAGGCCTCGATTCAGTCTCACGGTGCAATCGCTGGTTTAACACGTAGTCACCCCAGCAATACCACATATTATGCGAAGACACCCATTACCAAAGGCAACAATTTGCCTCTTCAAGTCGCTATTTAGTGTCCATGTCTCACATTCATAGAGTAAGACAGAGATCACAAGCGAATTGAAGAACCACATCTTTGCCTTCTGCACAGGTACCGACAACGCTTAATACTCGCGTGTGAGTGAGTCCGATAGCACCGTGGCCTATACCAATCCGCCGTAAGACATCTTAAACGTGACCCGCCGTCATTCCGGAATGACTTACCAAGGTATGTATGAAAGGTACTGTACTGTTCATCTAATAAGCCTCCAAACACCTGGACCTTGGTCTTGGGCCAGGACCCGCAAGTCCCAAATGCTTTGCCTCCTCGTTTAGCGCCTCAAAAGAAATCACCAGAACTAACAGCGATTCAGCAAAGATTAGTGCATCAACAGCAAAACAAGATCAGTGATCTTGGTATTGCCGAGGATGCTCCACAATCTCTTGGTCCACAACTCTTTCAAATACCTAGTGCATACAAGTGTTGAAACGTGATGGGTAAAGACGTACCCTGCCTCAATAATTATGTATTCACAGGAAGAAAGCTGGATACATCTTCCCCACACTTCACAGCATTCCCAGTCCAGCGTACAGGCCAGTCAGCAGACCAACAGTCCTTGCAGCCGTGAAGGCCGTGAAGCCGCATCAGATCCCATAGTGACACACGATGCCTGAGTCAAGTGCCTTCAGGAAATCAACATAGGCTGCAAGCATCCCATACCCAAACACATGTTGCGTTCCACCAGAACACGAAGCCCTAGATTACGGTCAGTTGCTGACTTCCAGGCGTGAACCCAGACTGCTGAGGTCTTTGATGCTTCAGCAGATGCCTGCGGATCCGTGTCAGTAACAGATGGGCAAGCACCTCTCCTGGCAGACTTAGCAGTGTAATACCGCGGTAATTGTTGCAGTCTTGACGGTCCTTTTCCTTTTCCAGATTAGGACGACCAGCCCCCTTTCCAGTAAGGAGAATCGTACCAGATTGCCACACGGCAGTCACAAAATAGCATGCACCCACGGATCATGACCTCACACCCCAGCTTTGAGCACATCTGCACTGATATTCAAACACCAGCTGCCTTTTCACTCCTATTCTTTGCTACAGCCTCTCTGACTTCGTCAAGAGAGGGTGTTGTTTCGTCAATGGGAGGATCAGCATCCACTCCCCGTAACCCAGTAGTGTGAAGCTGCCAAATTGGAGGGTCCACAACAACAACTGCCTCAAAGTACTCGCCCCAAAGAGCCATATTCTAGCCATGTCCGACACGAGGCGCCCATCTCAGATAGGTCAGATAGGCTCAGATAGCACTCGCTCGAGATGGAGACTTGGAACGGAGCTTCTTCAGGGATCCGGGTCGGAGTCATTAGCGTTCAAATGGCCCTCGACATCCTCAGCGGTACTCCTGACATACCTCTCTTGTCTCTCCTCAGGAGAGTTCTAGTCCTGTGTGACAGAGCCATGTACTGGTCCTGGTTCCCTGCAAGCCTGACAGCGCGACTCTCTTCGATATTCTTCAGCGTTTCCGTAGAGAAAAAACCACGCCTTTTGACATCGGGCGCTCCCCAATACACTACTTGGCAGCCTGGAGAGTTTCACGTTTGGAGGTATCCCACATTTCTACAAGAGTCCCCTGAGGGCACCGAGCATATTGAAACGATTTGTCACTGCTATTCATGTGTACATGTCAAGTCCTTCAGCTTGTCAAGATGAACATAGTTTTGTTATCTCGAGATTTTTCGGGACTTGACATGAACCTTAAGTGTAGCAAAAACAAGTCTGTGTTCAGTTGCAAAAAACTCAGCACCCCGGTACCATCTTTAACATTTCCAGTAGTAGCATTGAAGTCGCTAAAGACAATGAGTGCGTCCCGAGGAGGACACTAATCTAATACAGAGCCAAGTTTGGCGTAGAACATCTCCTTCTTTCAGTTTCACACACCTGGGTAGGAGCGTACACTAAAACAAGAGACATGAAACCAGATTGTGTTTCTTCTCACCCGAATTATACGCTCATCAACCGGAGTTACCTCAACAACAGACGGCTGCAGTTTGATGAAGGGTTCCTATAGCTACTCCGTTGGACACGGGTTTCCACTTCTCATGGGCCGAAACCCGTAGTAGGTTGTAACCCCCACTGCTTGTCTCGCCCTGCCAGGCCTGCTCATCTCTAAGAGTCCCCTTTTTATCCACCCTCAGTCTACTGAGCTCCCCCGATAGGGAAAAGGCAGTCGATGATCGTCTAAGAGGCTCAAAAACGTTCCAAAAGCCCACACGTAGAAAATCTCCGGAGCCTTATCACAGGGTGATTCGACGAGCGGCGCCGCCTCTGCACCGCCCTGGTCACCCCTCAAGAAATAAATGGGCTAGGGGGCCCTCCCATTTCATTTAGAGTGCGGAAATTTGCGAGGGCTTTGCACCGCATCATCATAAGCAAAAAGCCCCAATGCGTCGTCATTTGAGGGGTTTGCGTTGTCGGGCCCCCAGGTAAAATCGGGTCGGGGGCTCGGTTACCTCGCCCGCGGCTGTTACCTCGGACCCCGCCTCTACTTCTAATTGTGTTTGTGGCTAAAGACATGCTTTACGGAAAGGGAGTGTAAAACCCTCCTCAAAACCAGCTATTCAGGGAACGGCCTTACTGCTCGCCGTGGATAGGGACGCAAAACCCCTGTGAGGGTTAAACCAAGGCTGCCCACTATTTCACCCATAGCAGGGGATGGATGGCAATTAACTCAATAGTTTAATTCATCTCCTAAAATGGGGTCTTATTTATAGTCCTTGTGTATCCGCCAAACTACTCACGGGTGAACCCGTGGGGAAGTGGTTATGCCACGATCGGCCATTCGGCGGTGTATGGGTTCAATTTTTTTTAAATGTTTTTTTTTTTACCCTCACAAAGAATTGGCAAGGGCAAAAAAAAAAAAGAAACCCAAAAATCCCGGCTAATTGCCAGTCCCTATAAGAAGACAGTAATATAATATAAAAAGTGTGGTGGGCCAATTTTAAATCGAGAAGTGTCTTTTTACTCCACTATAACAAATTTTAAGTCTTAGAAAGGTGGAAAAATAAAAACCCGAAAGAAAATTCAAGAATTTACCAGGGACGGAGATAAAGAGTGAAGATCTGGTTAACTCTTGCATTAGGTTGATGGAAAAAATATGGATGAAAATGATAGAAAGTCTTGTGCAGCGAGGCCGTGGGAGGGGGGGAGGCATGCAATTAGCAAGTTCAGAAGAGCAGTGAACATAAAAAATAACGGTAGAAGATAGAAAGAAAAGCAACACTGCGGCGGTCATTTAAAGATTGAGACAGTCAGCCAGAGTAGGGGAGTTGATGAGACGAAAAACTTTGGACTCGACTCTGTTTTATTTTTTACATTGAAGCCTATAGCGCCAGTAGGCTATTTATCATATTGAGGGCCGTGATGAGGGTTTTGATCCTCCGCCCGTTGGTTGGCGCAGGGTGGATTTTTATAGTGCACCTGTGATGTTAGCTGAAGGTCCTTTTTTCTATGATGGTCTCCCTTCATTTGAAGGCTCCCCGCTGCTACCTTGTTGTCCCATCGCCACATTTAAAGTGGGCAGTCGACGGAACAGGAATCAGGATGCGGGTTGCTTCGGCCCTCGACGATGGATTTACAGTTGCCCCTTTGGGTTGGGACAATGAACTCGGGACCTTGTGCTCCACTCCCAGGCTTTTGTCGACCACGTTAAAGATGGCCGAAAGAGTTATGTCCCCGGCAGGATTCGAACTCGGGACATCGAGCTCACCACACCAAGACGCTAATCCCTCGGCCACCGCCTCCCCAAAGGCTTAGGAGGGCTGTATGGTGGATCCCCCCAAACATGCGAGGCATACTCCATACATAGGCGGATTAGGCCCTGTACAGAGCAAGCAACTGGGAGGGAGAAGAAAATGGGTGCAGACGCCACAGGACCCTACTTCATGGGAAACTGTTTTAGCAAGAGATGAGATGCGTGATTTCCAGTACAGAATTTTAGTAAAGGATAGTCCTAGAATGTTTCATTGTAGAAGGAGACAGTTGAGTGTCTTTCAAGAAGAGGATAGTTGTCTGAAAGGTTATGTCGAGTTGATTGGTGAAAAAAATTGGTTGTTGAAGCTTGAACAAAACAAGGTTTGCTTTGCCCCAAACAGAAATTAAGAAAGATCAGTTAAAAGAAAGAAAGTTAGGCGCTCTGTGGCATGTCTCCGTGAATCACTTAGTACCTGTTGAGTTGGATATTTAATGAACGACGTTGAAAAATGCAGGGTAGAATCATTAGCGTAGGAGTGGATTTGGGCATTGAGTTAGACTTAGATTATCATTAATTAATATTAGAAAGAGAGTGGTGATAGGACAGAACCCTGAGGAACACCACTACTGATAGACGTAGGAGAAGAACAATGTCCGTCCGTCTACAGTAGCTACAATATAATGGTTTGAAAGAAAACTTAAGATGAAAGGTGGGGAGAGAAGGATAGAAACCGAATGAGGATACTTTAGAAATTAAAGATGTGTGCCAGACTCTATCAAACTCAGCAAAACTTCCAGCAAGAAAGGAAAGGTAGAAGTAGATAGACAAGACGGAAAAGTTTGACTAGCCAGGATGCAAGCACAGAAGCACAGTTTTTGAGAACAATAGGGGGACTTCGTCAGGACCGTAAGCCTTCCGAGGATCTAGGCCAGAAAGTGCAAGGAAACCATCATTAATTAGGATCTTTATATCAGCATAAATAGTCAGAGGTGAGAGGAAAACAAGCAGGTGAATTTTAGCAAAGGTTTTAGCAAAGAGTTTAGGTTTTTTTTACTTTAGAAAGTAATAG
>JACEEZ010006620.1:0-14485 GCA_016584305.1 Chionoecetes opilio
TTTTTTTGAAAAATTTTTTAGGCCCGGGAAAAAAACAAACAAACTGCTCCGAAACTGGCTTTTTCAGAAAACGTGTATAGAATAGAACTTCCATGCTTCATGAGGCAAAGTTCCTGACTTTTGGCTTATAATGGTTGTAATTTTGGGACTTTTCCAGGTCAAAAAGCATTGGAAACCGTGCAGGAGGATTAAAATAGAAAAAATTGTTTTCTGAACAGGTTCTAAGCCACACACACATTGAAGTACACATAAGTACAAATAATTAAATTTATTTCCGTTTGAGTTCTATTTCTTGAATATTTCTGTCTTCACCTTGTATCTAAATGAGTTAAGTGACACGGAATTCTTGACATCCTCCTGCAGTCGATTCCATACCTTTGCTCCCGAAAAGTAACACTTTGTTGTGCGTGTGATGTCCTACAAAGTGGGATCTTAGGTTATTTTTTCGTCGGGTATTATTCGTCAATATTGTGAGACAGGTATTTTGAAGCCAAGTTGTCAACTGGGTGAATATACAAGCTTTGTACTAAAAAAACAGGTTTGAAGGTGTATGATGTCATGAAAATTTATGTAATTTATTTTCAACAAAGAGGGTTTGGGGTGTGGTCATATTTTTGTTTTTGTGATACATGATGGCGGATTAACTTTTTCTTTTGTAATGAATATGTTATCTAAGTAAGTTTTTGTGTCCCCACCCCATACTGGTGAACAATATAACATATATGGATAAACAACTGACAGGTATATTTGTTTTTAAAACGTTGGAATTTAAGAACTGTCTCACCCTACATAATACCCCACATATTTTTAGAAATTTTATTCTTACATCATCTAAATGAGAGTGCCAATTTTTGTTTACTGTCTATTGTTATTCCTAAAAAATTTATTTCCTTAACTTGATTTATCTCACGGCCATCAATTATAAATTTTAATATCAGGGGGTTTTATCATAGTTGAGTGTGATATCAAAGCAGTGTGTTTTAGAGATATTTTAGTGTAAGTTTGTTTGCTCAATAACCAGTTTGATATATCCCCAGTTCTGGAGAGAGAGAGAGAGAGGGGAGAGAGAGAGAGGAGAGAGAAGAGAGAGAGAAGAGAGAGAGAGAGAGAGAGAGAGAGAGAGAGAGAGAGAGAGAGAGAGAGAGAGGGGAAGAGAAAAGAAGAGAGAAGAGAGAGAAAGAGAGAGAGAGACAACCCCAGTCATACTTTAAATGTATGATACGCACGCACACACACACACACACACACACACCCACACAACACACACACACACAGTCACACTTCCTTTTGTCCTTCCGTTATACTTTTCGCATAATTTATCTAAAGCAAACACACACACTAAAAATATACCTTGCCTTTCCCTGCTTCCATAGGAAGATATAAAAACTAAAAAGGACCGCTAAATATTATATGCAGAAAAAAAATGAAAAGGAGATTTGAAATTCAAAATCATTCAATATTTTTTTTCTTTTTTTCCCTCATTAATTAGAGAGTTTGTACATACACTTATTGGTGGCATCTGTAAAATATCATTGATTTTTCTACCTGAGAGAGTGAGTGGTAGATCGAATTAAGGCAAGGATAAGACCAGGAGAGGTAAGACTAAGGTAACAAGGATAAGGTACAATAATGTGTTGCTTTTATAAAATCTTGAGACAAAAAAATTGTTAGGAGAATAATTAATAATGTCAAAATATTAGTTGTTAGTCCTTGCCTGATTTAAAAATTTCTTTGTTTAGTTTGTATTGTTTATATTGTATTGTTTTTATTATGTATGTCAAAATTGTGGTCTTGGGTCCTTGACTGATATGATTTTTCGCTTTTATATACAATAAGAGATTTGTGGTTCGATCTGAAGAAAATACAAGAAAAAGAAATTTATACTTGAAATATCTAAGTCCTGGTCTAAGTAGTCGTATTCTTTAGTTGAATAGTATTATATGAATATTTGTATTTCTAATTTGCTTCTTAATTGATACATCCTGAAATTATTGTTTGAAATTAAGAAAGAAATGGGGAAATGAAGCAAAAAATCTAACGAAAATTATGAAAATATTGATATTGTTCATTATTATCTTTCGTTTTATATGTATAAGTATCTAAATCAAACATAAGTTAATTATTTCGTTTAGATAAGAAGAAAACTGAAATATAAGGAAAAAAGGAGGAAAACAAAATATAATAAACCTGTGTAGGCTTTCTGGGTTTTTTCTTAAGGGATTGATTAAAACTTTTAACACTAAATGGACGAGAAATATAGAAAAATAGGAAAAATCACTGAATTACTCAATTAGGAACAAAACAACACTCACTCACTCACTCACGCACGCACGCACGCAGACAGGCAGGCAGGCAGGCAGGCAGGCACGCAGGCACGCAGGCACACACACAAAACCCCCACACACACCACCAAAAACCCACACAAACAGGATCAAAATCGCCCTGTTTTACCTGGGTAGTTTTTTCAAAGTAAGGTCTATTCGGCCCTTTTAAAAACATCCTGGGGGAAATCCCTTAAAGGTGGTGTGAGTATAGTGTGTTTTTAAAGGTCCCGACACGGAGGGCTGGGACTAGGGGAAATGAGGAATATGGAGAACAAAGGGATAAATGGGGAAAGGCAAAAGGGACTAAGGAGGGTAGGAGAGAGGGAACAAAGGGTTTTCGCTGAGGGACAGATCGTTATCACGCAAGAGGGGAGAAAAGGTTACCCTTTAAAGACAGGCACCCCATGACAAGGGACCCTGTTAAAGTCATGGGGGGCCCCTCCCCCAAAAAGGCTAAAGGGAGGAACGAGGACGTACTTCAGGGGCTTCGGCGCGCGTTCATACGTGTGCCCTGTGTCGCGAACGTGATAGTTATTATGCGAAACGCAGCGAGTAACCCCCTCGAGTCGTGAGTAACGGGCGAGTAACCCCCACGCGTAGGAGACTCCTGCGTCCACCCTGGCCCGCTCCCTCCCCGAGGCCCCCCGGACCCCCGGAGCAGGGCAGGACTCCCCCCACCTTCTTACCCCTTGGGGGGCCACTGGCGCTGGGGCCAGGGAAATAGGGGGGGGGCGTGGGCCGGGAGGTGAAATCTACGCGCTACGACGCCCTACAGAACCTCCTCAGGGGGGTTCCCGGGGTTTTCCCCCTCGGAACCCCCGGGGGTTACGAGGCACCACAACGGGGCCCTTAGGACCTCTGGGGTACCACATCGTCTTCCTGAAGGGAGCGCAGTGGTGATGTTTTCACGTGATTGACAAGTATGATGGGGCAGCGATTAAGGGGGCCCCCGGGGGGAACCTGTATCAAGCCGGGGCTCTAGGGGGGAAGGGAGGGTCCCCCGGCTAGCCGGGCTATTGCAGCCTGGGAAACCAGCCCCCCGTTCTCTGAACTACGGCCTGCCCCGTTGTACCTTTCCCGGGTACAGGAGAAAAAGCCCAACCCACCCCTTTCAGGTAAGTGCTGGGGTTATTTGTCATGCCACGCACGACCGTTGGATAGAACCTTAGGGGGTTTTGGGGGGGGGGAGCTAAAACAGGACTACTTAAACCCCCCCCCCCCGTTGAGCCGCGTACGCAGTTTCCCCCCCCCTTGGGGAGTAGGGCGGCGGGGGGGTTTAACATATTGGCGCAGTAAAACCCCTCCAGATCTAGGGGCTGGCGTGGTTAGCTGCAGATAGAGAGAGTACCAGAGGTGGGCGCGATAAATTTTTTGGTAGTGCAAAAGATCCCGTGAAAATTTTTTGTAGGGCGATAACGATACGCAATAATTTTTTTTTTTGGGGGTTTAGTACGATCGATCCCCTGATAAAATTTTGGCAGTTGATAACGATCTGCGATAATTTTCCCGCGGGTTCGAGACAGCTTTCCCCTCGTCCCAAAATTTAAAAAAAAAAAAAAAAAAAAAAAAAAAAATATAATAATAATAAAAATAAAAAAAATAAAAAAATAAAAAAAATAAAAAAAAAAAAAAAAAAAAAAAAAAAAAAATTTGAACCGATAAATCGCAGCGAGACTGCGATCCAAAATTTTAGTTTTGGGCGTTACTGTGCTGCCTAGAAAACTACAGTTGGGCACTTTAAAAAAAAAAACCCATGGTAATTTAATTATTTCTATTTTATCGAAACTAGGGGCGCTTTGCCGCCGAAATACTTTTGTTTCAGATCGTCAGTTATAGTATCGCGTGTACTCAGGTATCGCTATCGCCCACCTCTGGAATAGCGAGCCCAATGCATTAGAAAACGTGTGGGGTGTCGTGACCCCGGTGACGGATTAGGCCCCCCCCCAAAGAGAGTCTGAATGGTGAAGTGACTGCGCACCCGGGCATAGGTCGGGGGCGAGCTGCGGCCGCGGCTGGGGGGGCTGCCTGTGACCCGGTAAATAGGGGGGTTACGTTTGGGAAAAAGCTTCCTTATGGAGTGCCTGAGCGTAAAAGGATCCAATTTAGGGGGGGATAACGGGTCGGTCGAAAAGGAAGAGAAATTTAACCGGCCCCTCGCGTCCCTGGGGGCCCGGGGGGGATAAGTACCGGGCCCCAAACGACCCGGTCGAGGGGGAAGGAAAAATTACCCTGCCTCCAGGTCACACGTGTAGTACAGCACCGTTCGGGGGGGCCGGGATTAATTTTAAGGCCCCACGGACTCACATCCCATACTTATTTTACCCGGGGGATGCCCCCTGACTCCGGGCACGAGTACCCTGAGGCCCCTTGCGGGGGAAAACTCCCCGGGGCGGGGTGATACGCACACGCCATCTTGCAAAATTTCCGCGCCCGGAACAGCGGGGCATGATCAGGTCGGTCAAGAGACCTGAGGTTGTTTAAGGTCCCCCCCGCTTTTGGTGGGGTAGGTGGGTAGGGGAGCCGTGGGGCTGACGAATGGCGATTCCCACACATCCCCCCCTTTTCGGGGCAGGAGGGCGTCCTCGAGTAAATCCCCCACGGTTCTCTGGGCGGAAAAGAGGACAGGAGCAAAAAGCCCCACCTTCAGCCCCAGGGGGGGATTCGACCTGGCTCCCCCAAATTTTCAGGCCCTTAACCCGACGGGGTAAAAAACGGCATCGATTCACGGCAGGGGTTGCCAGGACATGGCACATTGCCGGGGACCCTCCCCGTCGCCCTGTGCCCCATCATGTCTCCCATGTCATTATACTTTTTCACGTTCCTGGAGGCACGGGGTGAAATTGTGTTTCTTTTCGTCTCGTATGGTAAAAGACCGCGGTAATAATTACTTCTCCTTCCAAAGGTTCCCACGAGTGATTAAATATATATATATATGTAGGGTTTAGGCAAATTCCCCCCCCAAAGGCCCCCCCCCCCAATGGATCGCAAAGGTCGCCTCCATGGGATCTCCCGGAACCCGACCCACAATGCACAAACCCTTCGAGCTTCCCCCGAACCCTTTCCCCCCAACCCTTTGAAAACGCTCATGGGATGCGCTACATGCCTCAAGTAGGGGGCTGAGTCCCACACTGCCGCCCCCAACACCGCCCCCCGTCCGATGCCCCCGCCCCGCCCCTGGCTCCCCCTGTTCCCCTGAGATGACGGGGCCGCGGGGGGGAAACAGTGGCGTCTTCGTTGCCCCAGGGGCGGGAATGAAACTCTCGAGGCCATGACGCCCCCTGAACACACCCCGCCCCTGTGGTTTTCTCCTGGGCCCCACAGGACCCACGAAACCACAGAAAAGGCGACAAAGGGAGCGCTCCGCTTTGCCCCGGGGGTAGGTACTTCAATTACGATGCCACGCGCCTCCCACACTGCCTCCCCCTGGGGCCCCCCCCTCCTTCGGGGCCCCTGGGGGGCCACTGGGCTTTGGGGGCAACACTAGCGGCGGACTAGGGGGGAGGGGAAAAAACACCGACTACACGCCCTACTAACACGCTACTACGACGCCCTGCTAGACACCTGCACCGGGGGTTTCCCCTGGGTTCCCCCTGGACCCCAGAGCATGGCAAGACACATGAAAGCAGGGTTTGGGGAAAGAAGACGAACAACTTCAAAATTTTTTCACCAAAAGCGGTAATCCGGCCCCCTCACACGGGCCCGCGGCCCCGCGTTATGTAAACCCCCACAAGGACAACCCCGAGGTTTCTGCCTTGATTCCGGCGCTTAACAACTGACCATAAAGACGCCCCCCCCCGCCGCGCACGTGACACTCTAAAAGCCTACAGGATCGGCTTGGTTTCCGACCCTGGACCTACAGGGTGGGGATTTACAAATTCCAATTCGCGAAGGGGACCAACACAAGACGGCGTTCCGCCCAGTTTTTGGACCTTTTTTTTTTTTAGTCAAAAAGTATGGCATTTGGCCTATGTAACGGAACCCCCCTCTCCAGACTCAAAGGGCCAATTTTGGGAAGGGGTTTGAAATGGGGAAAATGTTTTCTTTCCTCGCGACAAATATATTTTCACCACTTGGGGGAAACATCTAAAACCCCCTACTTGCGGCTTTAGCGACTACAGGGGGCGCCGGTTTTACACTGAAACCCTCGAAATGCGCCCTGGGACGGCTGAAACGGCTTTTTTTGACACGTTGTCTCTGGAGAGGGGGTCAAAGGCAACCAAAGAACTTTGGGAGCTATCGACGAGTTCGACTTTCCCAACCCCTACTAACCAAATTGCAGTCGTTCCTGGGGATGGCCGCCTACCGCGGGACATTAAAAACTTCTCAAACCCCAGCCGCTTCACTATCTTTCTGACGGGGCCCCCAAAATTACCTGGGAAATGGAAACCCCCGAAAGTGAGGAGCCTTTCGCGATCTTAAAAAGGCACTGACAAACCCCCCTTTACTCTTTCCCGAATTTCGAGCTCCCCTTCCTCTATTACGGAGCCATATTCTGGGCCGGGGGCGACCCTTTCCCAGACTCAGACAATAAAAGGAAAGAGTCATCGCCTATGAAGGCCGGACTCTAACCACTTCTAAAAAACTATGCGCGACGAAGAAAGGAATTCTCGCTTCGTTGGGCACTACCGAAATTTTCGCCCCTATTTGCTTTGCAACAAGTTCCCCAAACTTCCCCGGACCCCACAGTCTCCATGGCTACGTTCTATAAATCGGGAAACCCCCTGCTCTATACGTGGGCCTGTTCCTTTGAGGAATATGACTTTTAGATCAAGCATAGGCCGGGAAGGCACAAACCCATGTCGAGGTTGTCCCCCCCTCCGCTAGACACCATTCAATTGATTGCTCTTCCCCCTGGTCCCCGGAAGATGTCGGCCGCCGGGGTGCAGTTGAACAAGGCGACCGCCTCCACCAGGACCGGGTGGTCGAAAATGTCTATTTGCGCGGAGGACGACTAGCCGGGAGCTAAAGGGGCTCCTACGCAAAGAAGCTGCTGCAAACCCCACAGCGGGTGGCCCTTTTTGGGATTCGTAAAAAAATTGGCAAAATTCCGTCAAAAGCACCGGGGCCCAAAAGCCTTAATTTCCCTAGGCGGTAGGCCAGTGCAAGGGTGCCAGCCGGGGCGGATTATCGACGGCGACCTGGACCACCTGGGTCATCGGGCCCCACTACCATGGATCGGGAGCCCTGGTACATGGGGCCTTTTCCCCCTAAAGGGGTAAAAAGCTTTTCGTCTAACCTTCATCGCGTTTCTCCAGGTTCACATCTTGGTGCCATCTGCTGACCACACAGGGACTACCGTGGGGTCGAGTTCTGATGGACCGTGTGTATCTGTCTTTTGGGGTCCCCCCGCAGGATTCTCTCGACCGGGACGGAAATTCAACCGGGATCGGGGGTCCCAGCTCCCAAATCCTCCTGGGGTGTTTTATGGTTTGCACGTCCCCGTACCACCCTCAAGTAATGGCATTGTTGGAGCGTTTTGCAAGAAAGGTGGGAAAATCCTCCGCGCATAAAAGGTGGATGTTTCTCGCTCCGCTTGGCCGACGTCGTCTCTTCGGCCGCTATCCCTCAACACACCGCCTGGCGAAAAAGCACGGTTTTAACCCTTTTATTTTTCGGGAGAGTGGACCCTCTTCCCCTGACCGCCAATTCCTGCTTTCGGGAACGGACCCTGCGGCTGCCCCATGGGGGAAAACCCTTTCCCCCCCGGGCGGACTTCAGGCGGCACAGCGCGGTTGTGCACGTCCACCCCACCCCCCGCCCAGCCGCCATCACCCTTATCATCCGGGGCGCATTTTGGGGACGACCCCCCCTTACCTGCGCTCCTCCCCAAACTTCCCCGAAATGGAGGGCCCTTTCACAGTTGTCCACATTCTAAAAAGCTTTCCCGGTTTGTTATCCACAACGCTGGGGCCGCACAGTTTTTTGGTGCGGATCAAAGCCCCCAACCGAGCCTCCCGACCCACCGCTCCTGTTCTTCGACATCCCCCCTTCCGGGGGTGCCTCGTCCGCACGAGTCCACAGCCCCCAGCCTCCTCTACCCTTCGCTTTAAAATTTCAAAATTTTCGCAGAAAAGGCCCAAACACACCGGGACGGGGCCTCTTTTTTTTCGGTGGGGGTAAAGTGAAGGTGGGGTAGAGGAATGGGAAAAAATTTGGGGGAACGAAGGGTAAAGGGGAGAAGGGAAAGGACTAAGGGTGGTATGAGAGGGGAAGCAAGGGTTTTTCGCTGAGGGGACAGATGTTATCAGCGCCAAAAGGGGAAAAAAGGTTAGGCCTTAAGACAGCAAACCTATAGGACAATCCTTTGAAAATCTATGGTGGGCCCCCCCGCCCAAAGGCTGAAGGAGGAAAAGAGGACAACTTCACGCGGCTTCGGCGCGCGTTCATCGTGTTCACACGTGTCGCGAACTTGTTTATTTTTTCGGGAGGAAAAACTGCAGCAGTAACCCACGTCGAGTCGTGATAAAGGGGGGTAAACCCCCGGGCGCGTAGGGAAATTGCGTCCAAAACCTGGCCCCCTGCCCCGGCCCAGGCCCCCCCAGATCCCCGACAGGGCAGGACTCCCCCCACCTCTTTCAGGGGCCCTTGGGGGGGGACTGGGCCTGGGGCCGGGACTAGGGGCGGGGGGGCCGGGGGGGGAAACTCTACGCGACTCGACGCCCCACTAATACCTCCCTTTAGGAGGCCCTTCCCTGGGGTTCCCCCCGGAACCCCGGGGGATTACGAGGCAAAATACCAGGGCCCTTTGGACCCTCTGGGTACCACATCAGGGCTTCCTGAAAGGGGACGCGCAGATGGTATGTATTTCCGTGATTGAAAAGTGCTGATAGGGTAGGGGATTAAAAGGAAACCCTGGGGACCTGTATCAAGCCAGGGGCTCTGGGGGGGCGGGGGGTCGCCCCGGGATAGCCGGGCTATTGCTAGCCTGGGGAACCAAACTCCCCCTATCTCTGAAGCTACGGGCACTGCCCCGTTGTACCTTCCGGTACAAGGAGATAAAGCCCAACCCAGCACCTTCAGGTAGAGGTGCTGGGGTTATTTGTCATGCCACGCCAGCGACCGATTGGATAGAACCTTAGCGGGTTTGGGGGGGGGGGAGCTAAAACAGGAGCTTACATTAACACCCCCCCGTTAGCCCGCGTACGCAATTTCCCTCCCCCCTTCGGGAGTAGGGCGGCGTGGGGCTTAACATTAAAGGTACCGACACCACCACCACCACTTCCAGGAGGAGGAGGAAGAGGAGGAGGAGGAGGAAGGAAGGAAGAGAAGGAGGTTTCTTAGATGCTGTGTTACCCTCTCTCTCTACTCTCTCTCTCCCTCCTCCATCTCTCTCCTCTTCTCTCTCTCTCTCGCTCTCTCTCTCTCTCTCTCTCTCTCTCTCTCTCTCTCTCTCTCTCTCATTTGTCACCTTATGTGGCTTTCCTTGTCATTTCTAATTGATTATATCTTCTTCTTTTCGTCTTTCTCTTCTTCCTCCTCTTTCTCTTCCTCCTTCTTCTTCTTCCCCTTGTGTTAGTGTCCTTCATTTATCACGCCTCCCTCCCTCTATTACCTTCCCTTTCTTTACACATGTCATTCTTCGTTAACGTGTGGCGTTTCCTTTAATTTCCTACTTTCTACTACATCTCTCTTCTCCTCTCTCTCCTCTCTCTCTCTCTCTCTCTCTCTCTTCTCTCTCTCTCTCTCTCTCTTCTCTCTCTCTCTCTCTCTCTCTCTCTCTCTATATATATATATATATAATATATAATATATATATATATATATATATATATATATTAGGGTGGTCCACTTTGAAAAAAAATTCGGATTCGTTGGGCCGGTCGGAATTCTTGTCGATACAATGATACAAGGATGTGTGGCAAAATTTTATTCCGATCGGATAACTTTATACCGTCCCGCAGAGCGGCCGAAGTTTCCACTATTAAACCTCTACGAGTCTACACTGGTGACGATGATCAAAAAAAAAACGAAATCCACCGTGCGCGCCATCCTATACCTATTTCGCGCACGGGTACAAACGCCCGGTGGCGCTCCACGACCTGCAGAAGGTGCTGTCGCTGTTCCTCGTCGCGCGTGATGGCGCCGCAGAACGCGCTGATGAGGGCGACGCCCTCTCCGCAAAGTCGTTCACCACCCGTAGGTGACGGGCGCGCCGACGAGCCGTGGTGTAGTCGTCCCTCCCCGACCACTCGGCCGGATCGACGTTGAGGAAATCGTGACCGGCCCCGAGGGCGGTGACGAGGCCGACAGAGTTGGTCGTCGCAAATGACACGCCAGGGAGCGCTGCTCCACTGCGTCGAGGGCGACGTCGGCGCGGCGAGGCGGGTTCTTCTCTCCCCAGCCGCTGCTGCATGGCGCTGACGATGGCCGCTTCTCCTCGACACCGTCGCCTCGTCGAAGAGGGAGAGGCCGACGAGCTCCTCGGAGACGTACCACATGTGCGGGCCATCACCTTGCCCGATGCCCGCCCGATCTCCTGTCGCGATAGGCGGCGAGGGCTTTGAGGAGGGCGAGGTCCGTTGCCGGGGCCGAGGTCGAGCAGTTGGGCGGACATCCACGGTTCCACGTACGTTGTGACGATAAACGTCGTGAACCGGATCAGCTCCCTCTTCTCGTGCTTGGTGAGCGCAAACTCCTCGCGGAAGAGGGTGATCTTGAGAGTGTAGATCACCTTTGCCATCCATCGAGCACGGTGGTAGGCGCCCGGCTTCCGGATGTTCGCCTCAACCTCACCGCCCAACACGATGATGGTGAGCTGCACCATCTCGCGGTAGTCGTCGCGCGGCTGCTTCTCCTTCAGCAACGCGTGGCAGGTGGCGATGATCTTGTCGGCGCCGTCGACGGGGTCGTCGAGCGGTTTGGACGACGCCTGGTTCGCGAGCGGCCACCACTTCACAAACCGCTTGAACAGCTGGATCTCGGGCCGGAAGACGGGCCGAAGCAGACGGTGAATGCTGCGCCCACCACTAGCTCGAGCACGGTGGTGCCGGCAAGCGAAGTGGAGCAGATTCCGTTTGACGTGCTTCATTATGTGGACGCACGCGCCCTCCTTGAGTCCGGTATTGCTGACTGTTGTATCGAAGCACATGCCGATGATGTTGTCGACGAGGTCCCCTCCTTCGCAGCGTCGTAGACCGCCTGCCCGGTCAGCACGCCCGTCCCCGCCCGCGAGTTTCGGCACCATCAACAGCTTCGGGATGCGTCACCGGACACCAGGATGGGCCAATCGCTCCGCGTTCCCCTCACCGCCATCCCCTCGACAAGTTTTCCGTCCCAGTGTATGATGAGCGGCACCGCCGGCACATTCACGGTCATCTCCGCCTTGATCTCCTTAGCCATCTTCTCCCGCACGCTCCTCCGGTGGCGCCGCACGGTGCTGCGAGTGGGAGTGGCGTCGGCGCCGTGGACAGCGGTGAAAAGATGAACTGCGGTGGGTCCGAGATCCTTGTGCGGTCCAACGCAGCGGCGACAGCCGGCGTCATGATCGGCGTGCGGCGACGCTTGGGGGAACAGGCCGATTGAGCGGATATTCCTGCGCTCGGAACGAAGTCGCGTCCCGTCCGTCGTCACCACCGTTCTCTTCTTCGTCGCCTGCACCCAAGCCCAATGAGCTGCGCGTGGCAGTCGTGGCACGCTCCGGTGAGCTCGACCGCTTTAGCAGCGCGCGCTCCAGACGCCGTCGCCTCTCTGTCGGCCAAGGATTGGTCAACTCCTTGCATGATGCAACGGGGTCCATCGGGCAGCGCTGGCCCAGCAGGAACTGCCGATCCTCGTCACCGTGATGAGGTCGAAGGCCGTCCGCGTGCCCGATGTCGAAAAGCGTCATCAGCGCCAGTGAGAAACTCCGGCGATTCTCGACGTCAACTGAAAGAGATTAGCTCGTCTGTAGGTGATCGTTTAAACAATTTATTACCACAACCTAAATAAAGTTTTCCTAACCTAACTTAGTTCATTTATTAGAGTACATAAAACAAAAACAAATATATATATTTTGGTGACGATAAAGTTACGTATGTGAAAGGTTTAGACAGTGACTTATTGGAAATAATATTTACATCAATGTTAATATAGATTTATAGTACAATTAATATAACGCCAATACACACACCATATACATTCGGATGACATCTATAAATTTCTGTGCAATGCAAAAAAAAAAAATTGAATAAATTACTAATAACTGGAAGACATACTTATATTACCAACTCCGTCGTATCTACATAGAAGTTAAAGTTTTAAGTTTACGTATAGGTCGGACGGACGGACTAGCGGTCCCCCAGTCCATTGTGGATGAGGTAAATTAGTAATTGTTTTATGAGGTGAAATTTCAGTTGTTTTTTGAATGAAGGTAATGACTCGCAGCTTCTGATAATTTCAGGTATACTATTCCAGAGTATCGTTCGGGCAACATCCAGCCTAGCCAGCGCCCAGCATGCAGACAGGTCACGGTTAAATGTCATGGCAATTAGGGCAAAATATATATTATATTAGGGTATTCTGCGAACTAATTCAATTAGGTCAACTGTTGATTTGTCTTACCTTCAGCGCTCCGCTTCTTGGACCGATCCAAGTTCTGCCATGATGCGTACAGCCGGAGGATCCTCTCCACACAGCGGCTCTTCTTCTGCGTTGGGGATCCGTGCTTTCTCCCACACCACCGCCACCTCCGCGGTGACGAGGGAAGCCGCTTCTTTCACCGACTTCCGCTGCACACGGACGAAGTGGAAGAAGCGCCGTAGCACTTGCCGTTCTTGGGAAGCTGTTTCCCCCAGCAGGGGTTCGGTTCGGGCTGCCCAAGAAGCCACACTTCGGTGGCTGAGCGTGAACGTGCTGCAGTTGCAGCGGCCATCCCGAACGCAGGCACAACAACGACTACGCGGCGCCACAAGTTGGGAGGCGGAGCGTCCACACACCCTCACACCACAAGCGCTGAAGGGTAACTGGGCCACTGGCCAGTTGTGGTGGGCAGTGTCAGTCCAGCTCTGTATAACTAATGCAGTCCTTGCTTAAATCACTTTTAATTGCACTGTAAAGATGAAAAAGCATTAACACAAACACAATTATGAGTAGAAGGTACTAAATTTTGATTCCCTAATCCCTATCTCAGTTCACCTATTTTTCCCAAAATTTTGTTAAATAGTGAAAACTTTGGCCGCACTGCGGGACGGGTCAATATCATCCGATCGGAATGAAATTTTGCACAGAACCTTGTGCCATAGTATCGACAAGAATTCCGACCCGGCCCGACGAATCCGACAAACTTTTTTTTTTACCCTGTAAATGTGGACCACCCTAATATATATATATATAAAACCTTCATTGACAACCTCTTTATTAGTCAAAAGAAGTTGTTACGTGTTATGTTCTTTAAAAATCGTTATGACCATACCATCCGTATTTGCCGAGACTTCAAGTTATTAAAGCTTCCAGATATCATACTCTTTCAAACCAATCTTTTTGTACATAAATCCATACACTCTTTACCCTTAGACCTATTTTTAGAGCAATACCCTAAATGTGACCCGAAGACCATATAATTTACGTATACCATTATGCAGGACATCACATGCACAACAGAGTATCTTGTCAAGAGGAAGTAAAAGCTGGAACAACTTACCAGAATTTTTTTATTTTTTGATGAAAACTCAAAATCTTTCAAACGTAAATTTATAAAAAAACCTGCTTGATAAATACAATGAAATTTTTAAAATTCTTTACAACCATAAATGTCATATTGTGTATTTAGAAATTTCACTGTTATGTGTTTTTTTTTACATTATTAGCCATTGCACATTATTCCAAATGATAGGATAGTTTTTCTTTTTTTTCTCCTTTTTTTCTTTGCGTATGTTTTTTTTATAGTTATAAATAATGGGTTTTTTTTATGCATTGAGATGATTACTTTACTCATTGTTAACTTCCATATTATCATCTATAAAATGTTATATTTTCAAATGGCCTGACAGTCCCTTGCTATGTATATGTATTATAGTTTTCAGGTCCTATAAAATCTTCGGCTTATGAACTGAACTTATTGGACTATTTATTCTGGGACGAAAGTGCTGTGAAGTTTGGCAGGTGTATCCAGCTTCTTTCCTGGAAACAGGAGTGAGGCAGGGCGTCTTGCCCCATCATTTTCACGCTTGTATGGACTGGTTTCT